>OV651819.1:69147818-69417818 GCA_927349885.1 Psylliodes chrysocephalus | reverse complement strand
ACAGACAGACAGACAGACAGACAGACAGACAGACAGACAGACAGACAGACAGACAGACAGACAGACAGACAGACAGACAGACAGACAGACAGACAGACAGACAGACAGACAGACAGACAGACAGACAGACAGACAGACAGACAGACAGACAGACAGACAGACAGACAGACAGACAGACAGACAGACAGACAGACAGACAGACAGACAGACAGACAGACAGACAGACAGACAGACAGACAGACAGACAGACAGACAGACAGACAGACAGACAGACAGACAGACAGACAGACAGACAGACAGACAGACAGACAGACAGACAGACAGACAGACAGACAGACAGACAGACAGACAGACAGACAGACAGACAGACAGACAGACAGACAGACAGACAGACAGACAGACAGACAGACAGACAGACAGACAGACAGACAGACAGACAGACAGACAGACAGACAGACAGACAGACAGACAGACAGACAGACAGACAGACAGACAGACAGACAGACAGACAGACAGACAGACAGACAGACAGACAGACAGACAGACAGACAGACAGACAGACAGACAGACAGACAGACAGACAGACAGACAGACAGACAGACAGACAGACAGACAGACAGACAGACAGACAGACAGACAGACAGACAGACAGGACAGACAGACAGACAGACAGACAGACAGACAGACAGACAGACAGACAGACAGACAGACAGACAGACAGACAGACAGACAGACAGACAGACAGACAGACAGACAGACAGACAGACAGACAGACAGACAGACAGACAGACAGACAGACAGACAGACAGACAGACAGACAGACAGACAGACAGACAGACAGACAGACAGACAGACAGACAGACAGACAGACAGACAGACAGACAGACAGACAGACAGACAGACAGACAGACAGACAGACAGACAGACAGACAGACAGACAGACAGACAGACAGACAGACAGACAGACAGACAGACAGACAGACAGACAGACAGACAGACAGACAGACAGACAGACAGACAGACAGACAGACAGACAGACAGACAGACAGACAGACAGACAGACAGACAGACAGACAGACAGACAGACAGGACAGACAGACAGACAGACAGACAGACAGACAGACAGACAGACAGACAGACAGACAGACAGACAGACAGACAGACAGACAGACAGACAGACAGACAGACAGACAGACAGACAGACAGACAGACAGACAGACAGACAGACAGACAGACAGACAGACAGACAGACAGACAGACAGACAGACAGACAGACAGACAGACAGACAGACAGACAGACAGACAGACAGACAGACAGACAGACAGACAGACAGACAGACAGACAGACAGACAGACAGACAGACAGACAGACAGACAGACAGACAGACAGACAGACAGACAGACAGACAGACAGACAGACAGACAGACAGACAGACAGACAGACAGACAGACAGACAGACAGACAGACAGACAGACAGACAGACAGACAGACAGACAGACAGACAGACAGACAGACAGACAGACAGACAGACAGACAGACAGACAGACAGACAGACAGACAGACAGACAGACAGACAGACAGACAGACAGACAGACAGACAGACAGACAGACAGACAGACAGACAGACAGACAGACAGACAGACAGACAGACAGACAGACAGACAGACAGACAGACAGACAGACAGACAGACAGACAGACAGACAGACAGACAGACAGACAGACAGACAGACAGACAGACAGACAGACAGACAGACAGACAGACAGACAGACAGACAGACAGACAGACAGACAGACAGACAGACAGACAGACAGACAGACAGACAGACAGACAGACAGACAGACAGACAGACAGACAGACAGACAGACAGACAGACAGACAGAACAGACAGACAGACAGACAGACAGACAGACAGACAGACAGACAGACAGACAGACAGACAGACAGACAGACAGACAGACAGACAGACAGACAGACAGACAGACAGACAGACAGACAGACAGACAGACAGACAGACAGACAGACAGACAGACAGACAGACAGACAGACAGACAGACAGACAGACAGACAGACAGACAGACAGACAGACAGACAGACAGACAGACAGACAGACAGACAGACAGACAGACAGACAGACAGACAGACAGACAGACAGACAGACAGACAGACAGACAGACAGACAGACAGACAGACAGACAGACAGACAGACAGACAGACAGACAGACAGACAGACAGACAGACAGACAGACAGACAGACAGACAGACAGACAGACAGACAGACAGACAGACAGACAGACAGACAGACAGACAGACAGACAGACAGACAGACAGACAGACAGACAGACAGACAGACAGACAGACAGACAGACAGACAGACAGACAGACAGACAGACAGACAGACAGACAGACAGACAGACAGACAGACAGACAGACAGACAGACAGACAGACAGACAGACAGACAGACAGACAGACAGACAGACAGACAGACAGACAGACAGACAGACAGACAGACAGACAGACAGACAGACAGACAGACAGACAGACAGACAGACAGACAGACAGACAGACAGACAGACAGACAGACAGACAGACAGACAGACAGACAGACAGACAGACAGACAGACAGACAGACAGACAGACAGACAGACAGACAGACAGACAGACAGACAGACAGACAGACAGACAGACAGACAGACAGACAGACAGACAGACAGACAGACAGACAGACAGACAGACAGACAGACAGACAGACAGACAGACAGACACACACACACACACACACACACACACACACACACACACACACACACACACACACACACACACACACACACACACACACACACACACACACACACACACACACACACACACACACACACACACACACACACACACACCACACACACACACACACACACACACACACACACACACACACACACACACACACACACACACACACACACACACACACACCACACACACACACACACACACACACACACACACACACACACACACACACACACACACACACACACACACACACACACACACACACACACACACACACACACACACACACACACACACACACACACACACACAGACATGATCGCGAAAATAGTCAAAACGGATTCAGGGGACCTCAAAACGTAAAAATCCGTCGAAAACTCGAGGTCGAAAAAAATCATGATTCGTATACTTTCCTTATATCTGTATACCGATAGGAAAGTAAAAAGTATTGGTATAAAGGTGGTTTTTTTATATATATGCTATAAAGAATGCATTGGAGTAGCATGTAGATTATCTAAGTATCAGGTCAGAGAGATTAAAATTAAATAACATATGTAGTGGGATTCTCATCTTTCAGTACGTCTCCTATCGAGACTTCTATCTTCGTTCGACAGACAGCGATTTTAATGTAATGTCTCTCTCTATTCTGTATGTAATGTGTCGAGTTGGCACAAAAGAATCGCTGTCCTGATCAAAAGAAATTAACCACATCAAAGGAAGAAAATTAGGTCCCCTGTTATTTTTAATTTATATTAATGATTGATGATGTCGCAATAATCAATATGACATTTACCTGTTTGTCTATGATGTCCTTATCTATGTTTCTTGTAAGTTGTAAGGATTGAGTAAGAGTTAATTGTCAATGAAACTGCAAAATGTTTATAAATGATGTTGCAATCATTTGTTAAAAATCAACACAAATACCTAAAACAAAATATAAGCTGATAAGTAATAACTATATGCAGTTTGTGGACAAACAATATAGGAAATTGGAAGAAAATCTATACAGTTAGTAGAAAAATTCAAATATTTAAGGGTAATTATTCGGGAACAGATGAAATTCACAGACCATATGTAAATACTGTTATCAAAACAATTATTGCAGTAAAATTACATTTCCTATTTAGAATGTTCTAAAACAATTGTTATATTATTACATTATTTTTTACTAAATTTGAATATTGTGATATTAGCAAACTAGCCAAATAAAGAAAATAAAAATAAAATAAAAACCGAAAACATACCTGGATCTACAATAATATATATAACTTTTAAATTATTAAAGTCCATTAAATTGAAATGACACGTCAAACCATAAACGTCAAACTTTCAAAACAAACATGCTTGTGTTGTGTTCCAAATAGAAAATAGCAATAATTTATTTACTTGCAACCTTTCCCTGCACACCACCTCGCCCCTCACGACCCTCACCCAGAAACATGGTCAAATTGGGCTAAGCCATTTTACATTCGTCTGCATAGGGAGCGATGTTGCAATTTTTCAAATTTAGTGTCTATTCGGTCTGTTCAGATGGCAGCATCTTATGGGCCCTACATTTTTAAATCTTATCACAAGAATCCTGAAATAAATAGGCAAAAATAAAAGAATGTATTTTGCGTTTTAACTTTTAAATACTTTAAAAAATGATGGAAAGTCCATAACTTTTAAATATTTGTTAAATATCACTTATTAAAATATTATGCATTAAAAGTAAAACAAACCATAGACTTTTCATCATTCTTTACAGTTTTTTGAACCCATTTATGAGAACAGTTTTTGAAAATATTATCGTTCAGAGCTGTATTTCTTGTGATAAAAAAGTCGCCGTCACTTGTCATTGACAACGCGTTGAACTTGGCCTCAAGGCCAAGTTCAATTTTGTTTGACATATCATCACGATTTTTTTTAGGTTAGAAAATTCACATACTTTGATTTTCTTTTACTATACGGAGAATGGTCGCACTGCGCAGCTTTCTGAGTGCCTTTTAAAAGGAGATAGAAAACTCCGCCATTTTGAACCCTTATTACGTGTTGCCTACATCTTGGCGCAATATTTTTAATAGGTGCGTTTTAATCATCCGCTTCTGCTTCGGAATTGTCAGTTTTCTTGTTTCAATCTGACAGGTTAAAACGACTAAACCGACAATTCCGGAAGCAGAAGCGGATGATTAAAACGCACCTGATATTTTGCTTGCTGCTGTCAGTGTCAGTGAATATTATTTTTGAAGTCACAGTTTATTGCTAAAGAATCAGTTAGCTCACTCGGACCAGTTGAAAGTTCCAAAATAACATCCACTCCAGGGATACAAATTCAGGATACGCAGAAGACTGCTGTTTTATTATAGGCGGTTGTCATATATTGTATTATCCGAGTTGCACAGTGTATAAACTGAAACATTGAGATCCAAAGTGCCGACGCAGAGTGAGCGATCTGATTCTTTAGACGTAAACTGTGTCACAGGGTTCAAAATGGCCGCGCCCTATGTTGGGCATGTCGGACCTCTCTCTTGCCTCATATAGTAATCAAAGTATGTGAGAAAATTGCATTATCGATTTTTTTCATTCGAAATAATAAAAGACGTCACTTTAAATTTCTATCTCTTTATGTCAACAAATTTCTAACACGATGAATTTATAAAACGTATGTCACTAATGAATATGTGGCTGCAACTGAAGGCAACACTGTCAGCTACTCCATGGCTACTAGAGTACATACAGGTCCGGTATAAGCCATGGAAAATAATAATTTAATGTTTTGATCGAGTTAAATAAAATATCAAAATTAAATGTTTATTTTTAAGTTAACGACATTTTTAAATGTATACGTCTTCAATCAAAAATAATATAGGCAATACTCAAGTGTATTATACGAGTGTACTGGACAAGAGATAATTTTACCCTTTACTCCAGTTTTTTGTAATGAAACCAGCGGTAAAATAGATATTTGTGTACCAAGGCTGTGTTTTGGCTGAATTAGACATATGCGTTCAAGTCTAAGCTAGTTCTGGTTAAGTATAAGAGTAATAGGCAAGAAACGGGTGTTCAATCAAACTTGACATCGAGATAGATGTCACATAAGCAGGTGTACTGAAGATGAACTTTGCAGGACCAAGCATCAGATAGGTATAACACTTGATATTCTGAAAACTATGTGAATACTACACTGAATAAGAACGAATGGAAGTGTCAGAAGGAGGCTAAAGGCAAAAAATAGACGGAACAGATAAGATAAGTCATATTTTAGCCAGGAGAGAGTCGATGAGTGTTATAAATATAGTTAAAATCTCATCAAGTTCACGCATGACATATTGTGGTATGGAATATGGATATCTCTGATGCATCTGCAGATTTAAATTTATTTTTGCGTAATGTTTTGTATCAACTGATACCCCAAATTTATACAAGCCACGTCTTCGAACTACAATGTGACATAGCATCAAATCTGCTTAATCTCGTACCATTTTTTTAAAGTATCAAGATATTCTTGGTGTAGCTGATCATCATGTTTCGAGTCACTGAACCTAAAAAATAACAAATATCAATAAATAGAATTCGGAATTTATTTCAAAAATATTTTTCTTCGGGAAGTATATAGGATTTATCGTTAATATACTGACAAACTTTTAAAGGTGGTAGGTGCATCAAAATAAACATTTTTTTGCTTAATAAAATAAAAATAATTTTATTGCCCAACAAATTAATCCATTTACAGAACAAAATACATGAAATAAATGTTAAACATAATATTTCGACAGAAAATAATTTTAGCAACAGCAAGAAAAAAAAAAGAAAGAATCCTAAACACATTAGCTACAAATTAGTACAACTAATGGTCGAAATAAATATTCCAATCAGAACAAAATTAATTAAAATTTGAGCACATTAGCCTTATAGGTGAATTTCTTCCCAAGTTCGTTCAAATACTTGCTGTATAAAATGTTTTATGATATCTAATGGCTGTTTGGGGAACATTAAAATTTATTTAATTTATCAAAAATAGTACATCAATAGTGTTATGTAATATTTTATAAAAAAATGTAACACTGGAAACTACCCTTCTATTTTCGAAAGAAGCAGAGATTCTTCAATACCTCGAATGGGATACAGCTCATCTATTTTAAAAGAAAGGTACTTGAGAGATCGCCGCTAAACATTTTCCAATGATCTTTTATGAATATTGTAAATAAGGTTCCAGATAAGAGATGCATATTCTAGCCTGGAACGAACTAAAGAAAAGTAAAGGATCTCCAAGCTTTAAGAGTTTGTAAAAGAACGAGTATTACGAATTAAGAACCCTAAGCTTTTCAACACAGAAGCAACTGTATTTTCAATATAATCCGAAAAAGTAACTTTTTGGTTGAATAATATACCTTAATCTTTAATTTGTGCACAAGTCCGATAAATGTCGGCTGTTAAATAAATAATCAAACTCCACCTTGTTAATCAATCAATATATGTTTATTGTCAAAGCTACAAGAACTTATAGATATATAATACTTCTAGTATAGGAACATACTTCACATTTAGACACATTCATTCAGCTTGTTTTCATTACACCAATTTTCAACGATTCCCAAGTTGGGTCTGTAAAAAGTAACAGTCTTGAATTGATGAGATTGAGGTAAATATTTTTAAGTCAGTAGCGAACAGCAGGTTAAATTTATTGCCAAGTCATTTATAAATATACTAAATAATAGTGGTCCCAGATTGGAGCTCTGTGGAACTCCAGATGTTGCTGTGAGGGGTGAAGATGAAAATCCGTTGTAAAAGACATAATTAAAACGATGATTTAGGTAAGATGAAAATAATCTCAACAGCGACTGATCAAACCCTAAGCATTCCAACTTCCTTACAAGAATATTTTGATTTTTAATTATTACAAAATACATTATGCATGTACAAAAAATATTCTAAACATATTTTAACTAACAAGAGTTTTATTTTTAACTAGTTATATTCAAAAACAAATGTCATTTTTAAAACTATGTTTAACAATAACCGATGAGTATACAACAAGGTTCACAGTTTAAACTAAGTCTACATTTTAACTGCCTATTGTACAATCCGCCATATGTACAATTCAAAATTAAGGCCACAGTACCACCCCCAATATTCGTAACATGAACTAATTTTGATAGATGTCATTTATATGTCATAAATTAAGAATCCTTTTGTTCAACAGATGGAGCAATATTCCATATTTAATAGTTCTTTTGTTCAACAGATGGCGTAATAATTTTATTAATTTTAAACGGTAATTATTATAAAATAACAAATTCATCACCCCTAGCCACTACGCGATGATACGTAAACGAGTTCTTGACCTTGCAAATATTTTCGATGTAGCAGGTATAAAAATAATATTTTGGATTACATTCGGAATATCGGTATATTTACTTAGTAGTTCATTCTTGTGTCCAGTCAACAAAGGATAAAGGTCTTCGTATCATTACGTAGGGACCTATTATACCATACATGGTGTTTCGTTAAGAATGGGACATAGAACAACTGACGATTCTCTGAATAAAATAAGACAACTAAACAAATCATGTTTAGATAAAATGTTTCTCGTTTCCGAATTACGGTGTTAAAATCCAAAAAATATTTATGGCTATATTTTTTTATTACTCACAAGAATTTTACTAAATTTGGCAAACCGTTTTGGTGTTATAATATCCACCTATCAGCAAAAAATTAGTTACCTGCTTTAATTAACTTTTCCAGAGGCGTACAGCATTGGTACGTAATACGGCATCCCTTCTAAATTTTACGTCACTATCCAAAAAGTTATTTAGACATAAAATTTTAAATTTTTTGATGTTTTTCAAATAAATAATGTACTCTTTTTAGAAATTTAATAAAAAAAAAATCAAAATTTTGGACAGTGGACTAAAATTTAGAAGGGAAAAAGGTGTTACTTGCCCATGAAGTATGCCACTGGCAAAGCTTATTTAACTTATTTTTTTTGCTGATAGGTGTATTTTATTACACCAATAACGTTTGCCGAATTTAGTAAAATTAAACTGAATAACAAAAAAAATTGTAGCTGTTTATAATTTTTGATTTTCGAGTAATGTTTTACCTACGGATGTTTCGTTTAATCGGCTTATTTCTGATCAGTTAATCTTTAGTTGCTTCCATTCTTAATGGAATACCCTGTATATACCGAAAGGTCTTGCAGCCAATGAATCAAATAAAAAAAAAGAAAAATATAATAAAAAGTGTTTTTATTACCGTATTTACCCACAATACTTTATATAGATCTGCATCAGTAAAAATTATTTTCAACAAATTTAATCTCATTTATATGTAGTATGTTTGTGTAACTTGGCGGCATACGGAAAACTTTTTTAAGAATTTTAAGAAAAAATCTTATTTTTCATAAACAATTGAATGGTCTATTAATTTTAGAAAAAAAGTTACTTTACATAAAAAGTTATGCATGGTCTAAAACCTAAAATTCAAACATCTGATATCAAATTTTATCAGTCGTATATAGGGTTTGTCGAAAATAAATTTTTTGACAAACCTTGTAAAACCGACTGATAAAATTTGATATCGGGTGGTTGCATTTTCTGTTAGACCATGCATACATTTTTATAAAGAATAACTTTTACATAAAATGAATAATAAAAAAAGTTTTCTATATGCTGTCAACTTACATAGACATACTGTGTGTATGCAACTTATGACATATTGCTGAGATAATGTTTTTGTAAGAAAAGAGAAATTAATTATAAAAATTTACTTCATTTGTAGAGTCGTAATTTATGTTTTCATATTAAGTTTTTATTATAATTTTTTTTTATCAATTTAGAATTACAGTACTATTTTCAATTATTAATAAAAATTACGTGTTCATTTTAGATTAATCAATAAGAAAAATAAGCATTTTTGAAATATTAATAACCAAATACACATTAAACAACAAATAAATAAAAAAGCATTTAAAACACGTTGTCTACCGAAGCAAATGTTGTGGTCGGGTCTGCTGAGCCGAAGTAGTTTTTCTAAAAATTTAAGTCTGTTTTTACGTTTTAAGTAGTTTAAGTAAATACTTAGGTAAACTACAATATCTAATAGATGCGCGAATAAAATACATACACGCGGCGCGGGATTAAATTATTACAAACATATGTGGCGTGCATATATTGTTAATAATATATTCAGGACATACACAGGGCCGCCGAGAGCCAGGCCGGGCCCCAGGACAATTCGCTAGATCGGGCCATGTGACAAAAAAATCTTTAACCAAAAACTGTTCCTCTTCTACTGAAATAGAATTTAAAAGGTCTTTACATCAAAAACTATTCTCCCTTTCAATTACTTCTTCTTCTAAACAAAAAAAAAGTCCTCACCCGAATAAAACTTCTCTAGGCTAAAACTTTTAATTAATCTTGTGTCGAATTTCTCATGCAGAACAAAAAAAAACTTTGCCGGGCCCCCTTACAGCGCTGCCGGGCCCCGGGAATTAGTCCCGGCTACCCCCCCTCTAGTCGGCCCTGGACATACATTAGTGCGTAATTGTTCAATATTTCAATTTGTGTTATGGACACGTAAATAATTTCTAATAAAAAGTTATATGAATTTCAAAAATGGGTATTTTAAAGATATTTTTTATTATTATTTTATATTATGAAATTAGAGAATGATGCAGACCCTAAATTAAATTATAATTTAATTTAAAAAAATAGTAATAAGATACTAAGCTAACGAATAGTGGTGATAGAACTGGATTATTTTATACAGAGTGTTTTGAAAAACAAGTCTTAAATATGGCTAATTCCAAGTTAAATTTATTTAATTTTTTCAAATGCCACACGCTGTATGTTATTTAAACATACAATTCCTTATAAATTTACATATCCAACGATACCAATATGATAGTCAGTAACACATGAGTTTTATAATAGGAAATACGAAAAAAAAAATAATATAAAAGTTGTATGACCATATTTAACAATTATTCATAAATATGCAGTGTGCATTTTTAAAGCAAAACACCCTGCAGGTTGTTATACATATTTGATTGTTTTTACATCGTCGAACAATATTTTCAATTTGATTCATTTGATATGTTGTATATAGAATGTGTCAAAATTTGAGGTTACGATTTTCTCAATTTTTTAAATGTGATACTCTCTATGTTATACCACCAATTAATTAATACAGTGAATTCCATTGAAACAATTAAAAAAATCGTAACCTCGCGCTTTGATACACCCTACATATAACATAGCAAATGAATGAAGTCAATTAAAATTATTTGACAACCTGAAAATAATCAAATATGTATAACTACCTGCAGGGTGTTATTCTCTAACATGTTGGTATTGTTGAACAGGCAAATTTATAAGGAATTGTATGCTAAAATATGTTGCCTTTGAAAAAATTAAGTAAATTAAACCTCAAAGTAGCCATATATAAGACAAGTTTCAAAACACTCGGTATAAAAGAATCCAGCACTATCAACACTATTTGTTATCTTAATGTGCTACAAGTCTGTATATTAAACAATTTTGAAATTAATGTAATCCTACCCAAATTATGATAATTTAATTTGGGGTCTGCATATCATTCTCTAATTTCATAAAAATTTAATTGCTTGGCAAACCTGTAATAGTTTTTTTAAACATTCTAGGCTTGAATACAGTATTACCAAATCATTCTAAAACTGAAATAAAATACATGTTGTTCTATTTAAAAAATATGCCAGGCAAAAATATAACACCCTGTATATCCAAAAATATTTTTAAAATATGTATTTTCTAAATCCATATAACTTTTCTTTGAAACATGTTTGCGTGTCTTTAACACAATTTAAAATATTGAACAATTACGCACTAATGGGACATACACAAGGGTACACATACACATAGCAGTCAACGTGTTAACTCAGAAATAAAGTTCCTTATAAAGATAAAATAACATTCATTAGAAGAAAGCAAGTGCCGCAAATATTACGTGCGTACCATACAGTGATGCCAGGTCATTCGGATTCAAATTACATCTCAATGCAATAAAGTTCCTCTCCCGCATTTCACATTTCACCCACTTTAAAATTAAATTCGCCTGAGAAAAAATTGTGAAATTATCGTATAAATCGATATTTATTGTACATCTGGCAACGTGGCCAATACTTGTTCATACGCAAGGAACACAAATCGATAATTTTGTATCTGGAACGCAAAGCGAGACAAATATATATGAAAATCAAGAAACAATAAAAGACGGCATACAGCTGTATCATTGTTTCAAAAATTGGTACCTCTAAACAATCATTTACCTATTAAAACCATCTCTAAAACAGAGTAGCTAGATTTTTTTTACGGTGACATCTTTTTAAAAATAGATGAACTACATGAACTATACACAATTACAGGAATTCATAGAAAATCTCTAATTTGACAAATAAATTGATCAAATATTTGTTAATCGTATTTCCAGTTAGATTTGAAAAATACGCAATAAAATTTAGAAATATTTTGGCGGGATACTTGGAAAAATATGTAGAATGAAATCTCCTACTTTTTAACCTGTGGTTTTAAAATCACTTTTTATGATTTTTTTTAAAATTCAGTGTATAAACAGGACAAATAAAAAATAGGAGATTTCATTCTCCAAACCTTATACTTTAAGCTGGTAGAAGATTCATTTTAATACATTTAGCGGGATTTAAATGCAATCGGAAATGGTGAACCCTTGCTTCTTATATGAAAAATACAGTGATACTGCGCCCTTAAGTGTATTTCTTTAAAATGCACTTGATTCTGTTGATCAAAATCATTCGATAAAAAAAATTAAAAAGTATTGGAATAAAGGTGGTTTTTATATCTATGCTATAAAGCATGCATTGGGGTAGCATGTAGATTATCTAAGTATCAGGTCAGAGAGATTAAAATTAAATAACATATGTAGTGGGATTCTCATCTTTTGAGTACGTCTCCTATCGAGACTCCTATCTTTGTTTGACAGACAGCGATTTTGATGTAATGTCTCTCTTTATTCTGTATGTAATGTGTCGAGTTGGCACAAAAGAATCGCTGTTCTGATCAGAAGAAATTAACCACATCAAAGAAAGAAAATTAGGTCCCCTGTTATTTTTAATTTATATTAATGATTGTTAATGTTGCAATAATTAATATGACATTTACCTGTTTGCCTATGATGTCCTTATCTATGTTTCTTGGTAAGTTGTAAGGATTCAGATAACAAAGAGTTAATTGTCAATGAAACTCTGCAAAATGTTTATAAATGATGTTGCAATCATTTGTTAAAAATCAACACAAATACCTAAAACAATATATAAGCTGATAAGTAATAACTATATGCAGTTTGTGGACAAACAATATAGGAAATTGGAATAAAATCTATACAGTTAATAGAAAAATTCATATATTTAAGGGTAATTATTCGGAAACAGATGAAATTCACAGACCATATGCAAATACTGTTATCAAAACAATTGCAGTTAAATTACATTTCCTATTTAGAATGTTATTAAAATAATTGTTATATTATTACATTATTTTTTTACTAAATTTGAATATTGTGATATTAGCAAACTAGCCAAATAAAGAAAATAAAAACCGAAAACATACCTGGATCTACAATAATATATATAAATAATATAAGTACATTGCATCTTTTAAATTATTAAAGTCCATTAAATTGAAATGACACGTCAAACCATAAACGTCAAACTTTCAAAACAAACATGCTTGTGTTCCAAACAGAAAATAGCATTTATAGAATAATTTATTTACTTGCAACCTTTACCCGCACGCCACTTCGCCCCTCACCCATAAACATGGTCAAATTGGGCTAAGCCATTTTACATTCGTCTGCATAGGGAGCGATGTTGCAATTTTTCAATTTTTAGTGTCTATTCCGTCTGTTCAGATGGCAGCATCTTATGGGCCCTACATTTTTAAATCTTATCACAAGAATCCTGAAATAATTAGGCAAAAATAAAAGAATGTATCTTGCGTTTTAACTTTTAAATACTATAAAAAATGATGGAAAGTCCATAACTTTTAAATATTTGTTAAATATCACTTATTAAAATATTATGCATTAAAAGTAAAACAAACCATAGACTTTCCATCATTTTTTACAGTTTTTTGAACCTATTTATGAAAACAGTTTTTGAAAATATTACAGTTCAGAGCTGTATTTCTTGTGATAAAAAAGTCGCCGTCACTTGTCATTGAACTTGGCCTTAAATAACTTTGTTACATAAATAGTATTCTTGAAATGTACATACTTGTATGTACTTCTTTCTCGGTAGTTACATTGAACGCTGTTTCATGGCTGGAGCCTGCTTTTTCGTTGCGTACTGTATTGTTTGAAGAGTTAATTTCATCCTGGGGTTTTGTTTTTCTTTTGGGTAGTCGACAGTTTCTAGATATGTGCCCCTTCTTTTTGCAGTTGTAACAGTATATTGCTGCTCTAGGTTTGGTACCTTGGGACGCAGTTCTATTGTTGGTAGACACTGCTGCCAGAGCTGTTTCGGCTTCTTCATATGAAGTAATACTAGTTTCTTCATCTAGTAATCTAGCAGTAAGGTTTGTTATCGTCTGCTTCGATTCATCGAGAGATAGCCATGCTTGTCTTACGTTTCGGTATTTTGGGGGTAACGTACTAAGAATCTTAGTCATAATTGCAGTTTCGCTGATGGTTTCTCCTGTTTCCCGTACTAATCTGGCAAGATTTTCAATTTTCGAAACATGTTGAGCTACGGAATCGCTTGGACACATTTTATATTGATGAAACTTTTCATGGACCATCATCTTATTGACCTCAGACTTCTGCTGATAAATTGAGTCAAGTTTGTCAATGATTTTCTTAGATGTTGTACAGTTTTCTACCAATGTTATCTGCGATAGATCCATTGCAGAAGTCAGCATGAACATGGCGTTGGCATCTTGTTTCAGGACTGAGCCGTCTGTTGTGCCAAAAATTCCTTTTGCCCGAAGAACACACTTCATTTGGAATTTCCATTGCTGATAGTTGTTTTCGTCGAATTTATTCACATGTCAAACGTCAACTTTATCCATTTTCGTTTTCGGACTAGAGTTCAGATTCGGCAAGAAGTTGTTGCAAATAGATCTTCTAGTAATAGCGTCAAGTGGAGTTTGGGTGTAATCAAAATAAAGATTTGAGCTCTGGGCCCATAACCTGTTACGAGAGGACTATTCAGCTATATTGATATACACCACCACCACCACCACCACCACCACCACCACCACCACCTGAATAAACTCTTTATTAAAGTGAATAATTATAAAAATGGAAATATAGAAATTTACATAAACTGACAACTATATTTAAATATTAAAAACGTCAACTCACCTATTGTCACAAAATGATATAAAGAAAATTTATAGGGTTTTTTGATCTTGTGATGGTGATTGAAAATCATTTACGTGGATTTAAAGACATGGCATTATTTAAAGCCCAATTAATAAAATAGTTTAAATTATCCTGTAACTTCAAACAGTCAGGTAAGTTTAAGATTTCCATGAATAATTTCAGGTCATCGGCGAATAGTAGGAACAATATTTAAATCCTGAAGCCACATCGTTAATAAATATATTAGATAGTAATGGTCCCAAATGAGATCCCTGGGGGACACCTGAACTTAATTTATTGGAATCGAAGTAAAACTTTTAACTTTGGTATATTGAACCCTGGATTGCAGGTAACTATCTAACCATTTCACTAAGTAGTTTGGAAACCCGAATTTTACTAGTTTTCTTAAAAGCAAATCATGGTTCACCGTGTCAAATGCCTTCGAGAAGTCAGTGTAATTTGAGTCAACCTGACACCCCCTCTCGAAGGCAGAAATGATATAATGTTCGTAGAGCAGTAAATTTGTATTAGTAGACTTACCTCCCATAAACCCATGCTGTTGTTCAATCAAAATGTTTTTGCAATGCCATGACAAAGGTTTATATAACAATAATTCTAATAATTTAGGTATTGCAGAAAGTAAAACTACAGGGCGATAGTTAACTATGTCATCTTTCTGACCATTTTTAAATATGGGGGTAATGAAACTATCACGCCATTTTGCAGGAAACTGTTGTAATTCCAAAGAGGAATTAAATAAAAACTGTAGTGGTTTGGAAAGAGTGAATTTACATTTTTTCAAAAAATAAGCAGGGATTCCATCTGGACCATAACTCAATTTATCTTTTAGGGAGTTAATACCATCATAAACATCACTTAAGGAAAACTGTATAAAGGGAATATCAGGCTGGTTAAAAGCATTATAATGAAGGTTTGGCTCATCTACAATCTTTCTTATAAACTGGAGAAATGCGTAGCAAACAAATTACTGATGTCTTTCCCATTATCAGCAATTGTACCATTATAATACATTCTATTGGGAATACCATGGTCTTGTTTCAAAGAATTAATGTGGTTCCAGAAGTATTTTGTATTTTCACAAACCTTCAGATCTATACCAGAAATATAATTTTCATAATTTAGTTTTGATAAATTTTTACATTGAGACCGAAGGTTAGAAAAATTTAAGTAATCAACAGCTGATCGAGTACTTTTGAATACAGCATAAGCTGTCTTCTTGCGAGAAATCAACTTTTTAAGTTCAGCTGAATACCATCTAGGATATACTGATGGTTTATATCTCCTAACAGGTACAAATAAAGCTAATGCCAATTTTAAAATCTGATAAAAAATTTCAACACTAACATTAATATCATTATTGACTAAAATACCCTCCCAATTAATTGGACCAAAATAATTATTTAAAGCTGCATAATCCGCTTCTTTAAAGTCATAAAAAACAATGTCACAAGACAAGGGACTAATATCACTGACAGTTAATTCACATGAAATTGCAACATGGTGGAAGTTATTAGGCAATGGGGTGTCTACAGCTGTCTCGATAGTAACCGAATTTCTAGCGTCATTGTTACAAAAACATAAGTCGAGGAATATACCGTGCTGATTTGGAATTCCATTGGCCTGACTCAAATTCAAATAGGAAAAACTCTCACTAATTATTACGGCTGAATATTCTGCAGGGCAAGAGACAGAGAGGCCATCATCATACGAATAATTCCATGTAGCATGTGGAAGATTATAGTCCCCAAAAAGGTATAGTTTATTTTTAGGGTTGTTTTTTTTCCCGAGGGTTGAGAGCCTATCGGGCGCGTCTCCAGGTGGTGAATAGGAGGACGGTCAAAGCATCTGGCTAGTGGCAGCTATAAGTAGGGTGAGGAGATTTAAAAACCCTCAAAATCCTTTGCAAAAACTGTCGCCGCGAACCAACTCCCCAAGTTAAGGCGTAACGCGACCCGTGCCGAGGACTGAATGATACTTGGGTCAAGGTATTGCAATCGGAGCCACTGAGACACCAGGTCATCTCCCAGAGTATCACGACCTTACTGCGGTATGCGGGGCTCTACCGTAGCAGACTGTTTTCCCTAGCTACTCGTGGGATCATATATGAATTCTAAAAACAATCAAAGTAACAGCGAAATGCAACAAAAGGCAACAGCGTCAACCTCGAAAGGGGATACGACGAAGGCAACGTCTCTGGCGAAGGCTGAACAGCTAGCAAAGAGGCGTAAAGTCATCGTCTCCTCCCTGGAAGAGGTAGACCAAATGCCCGAGGACGAGGTACACTCTGCCCGTCTAGGTGGACACTCAAGAACGAGGCTAAAGGAGCTCTTGAAAACTGGCCTTGATTACACAACCGCAAAAAAGGCAGGTGATCAAGGAAAATTTTCAAAGGGCCCAAACAAAGCCCCAAAGGCTAGAGCGTCAAGACAAGGCGAAAGAAGCTGCCAAGCAAGGCATAAAAGCTCAAAAACGCTCAAGGTCAACAGACGCAACACCGCCGCAGGTCAGCCGACTAAGGAAGAAGCTCAGGACGGACGAAGTTTCGTTCAAAGAGGCCCTTACCTCAGTAAAGGTTGCCGTAGTAGAAATAGGGTACCCGGAGATCAAGATGAGTCCAGAGAGACTAGGAAAAGTCCAAGACTCGATCTCCGAGGCCCACGACAAAATCCCCACAGAGGAAACACAGGTAAGGTTCGCCAAGTGCAGCCACAAGCCAGGTTACCTGGTCGTGACTTGCGCGGACCGAACCAGTGCAGACTGGTTGCGTGACATCGTCACAACCATTCAACCTTGGGAAGGGGCAAACCTGAAAGCGTTGGAGGGTAACGATATCCCTAGGCCACTAGCCTGCACAGCATTCGTCCCTGACGAAAGAGGACAAAGGCCCGAAGGGGATAAAATCCTCAAAAGGCTAAAAATAGCCAACCATGGGCTAAATACACACCTTTAGACGGTGTGGGGTAAAACCCCATCAGACAAAAATCAAACGTGGGCTTTTTCGATAGATCGTAAATCCTTAGCTAAAAAAAGCTGGACATGTCCCCCTACTATAACCTAGGGAGATTTAAATTCAGAGTCAAAGGAGGACATGACCAAGAACCCGCCGAAAAGGTGAATAACTCAGGCACAAGTAGGGAAGAGAAAACCAAAGAGTCCTCTACAGAGGAAAAAACCCTGGCAGAGGACGACGGGGTGAAGTCTTTCCACAGCAGGGAACAGGACACCAAAGAGTCCTCTTCAGAGGAAGAAACCTTCGTAGAGGACGACGAGGTGGAGTCTTTCTACAGTGGGGTCAGTCCCCTCAAGAGGCAAGAAGCCCAAGAGGTGACTGTACCTATGGAAATTGGAGAGGCCTCTAAGAAGGCAGACAAACTGCCCAGTTCACAGAACTGAGCAGATCGATCAGGGTTTTTCAGGTGAACCTCCATCAAGCCAAGGCGGCCACCGCTACGGTATGTAGGAGGTTCGACAAAGAGGGTCTAGATTTGGCCCTCTTGCAAGAACCTTGGTTACATGGCGGGAGGGTAGCAGGCCTAAAACCCAACCAAGGTGAGATTTTGTATAACGAAAGGTCTAAAAGACTACGCACATGTATCTTATACAACAATAGGGTAAATTGTGTACTAATACTGGTGCTGTGCACCGCTGATATTGTTACAGCTCTCCTAACAACGCCGACAGAGGAAGGAACAAAAAGATGGATAGTCTGTTCTGCATATTTCCCAGGCGAGGAGCTATGTCCCCCGCATATAATAGGCAAAATAGTCTCATATGCGGCAAGGGCTAACCTCCAACTAATCATAGGATGCGATGCCAATGCCCATCATACCATCTGGGGAAGTACTGACATCAATACAAGAGGTGAGTCTTTATTACAATTCATCTTATCTGAAGGTTTAGTAATTGCTAATATAGGTAATAAACCAACTTTCGTCACGGCAACGAGAAGAGAAGTCCTAGATATGACTCTGTGCTCGAGTATAGCAAGTGATAACATTTCAAAGTGGCATGTGTCAGACAAACCATCGTGCTCAGACCAGAGACAGATTAGATTTGATCTAATTACCCCACCTCAAATTTCAACCAAATACAGAAACCCTCGAGACGAACTGGGAAAGGTATTCAACATCACTTGGAGAGTATCTCGAAGAGGGTATGGTGGAAATAACAGGTGAACAAAGTCTTGACCGAGCAGTAGACCAAGTAAGTAAGGCCATTATAGCCGCTTACGAGGAAAACTGTCCGGAGAAAACAAGGCAGCAAAGAACAAAAACTGTCTGGTGGAACAAACACTTGGAACGCCTTAGAGGCGAAGTGCGAAAGCTATTTAATAAAGCCAAGTCAACCGAAGACTGGACCTTATATAAGGCTAAACTCACGCAGTACAACAAGGAGATAAGAAAGGCTAAAAGGCAATCGTGGAGGAAGTTCTGTGAGGAGTTATCTGAAACACCCACATGCTCTAGAATCCACAAAGTCCTAGCTAAAGAGGGTACTGCAAACCAAGTAGGATTTCTCAGGAAAGACGATGAAACCTATACAAAACCCTTCGAGGAAACGTTAACAATGCTCACAGAAGTAGAGTTTCCGACCGCAGAAATTTTGCTAGGCCCGATAGTAGCATACAGCCCTCAAAGAAGGTCTCGTAGGCCAACTCCTTTGGAATGGAGGCTAGCTACAGGAATATCGAGGCCGAACAAAATTAGATGGGCTACAAACAAATTTCAACCATACAAATCCCCAGGAGTAGATGGAATATATCCCATTCTACTACAAAAGGGACAGGAAACTTTAATTCCACATATGTGTCGCATACCCAGACAACACACCAAATCCCAGAGATATCCGCAGAATATCTTTTGTGGATATCCAATATATCCACAGAATATCAGAAATATTCCGTGGATCTAATATGGATATCCAAATGTCCGTCTATATCCAGGATATAGAAGATATCCTAATGGATATTCAGCAAAATATCTAATGGGTATCTTCCAGAAAATACAAGAAATCACAGAGATATCCACAGAATATATTTTGTGGATATTTAATATATCCAATATGGATATCCAACCAAATGTCCGTCTATATCCCAGGATATAGAAGATATTCGGATATTCAGCAAAATATTTTATGGGTATCTTTAGTAGAGGTTCATAAATAACCAATGATTATTGAATAACGTCGAAAGAAAATAGCAGAGATAAAAAATATTTTCAACACTCAAAATATTTTCAACACGCTGCCTTTGATTTTGCCCACTAAGGAGAAAGTCATCCTTATTAGGACTCTTCAGCAATAAATGAAAATTCTCGACTCCAGTCTCTAATGGAGTGATTAGGACACACATTTCGATCGAACTCAATTATGGCAGGTCGAGCATGAGTAGATGCGATAGTGGTATCGCCATCTATACTTAGTAAGCAGAATCAAATAACATCTAGTGGATATCCACGATGGTTTGCGTTCGCGCCTAGACTTTGATATATTTAGTGGATGTTCATGGGATATTGAAAACACCTTAAAAAAATTAATTTTAAATATCTGAACGGTACTATTAGCCACACTGGCGAGCACAATGGCGTAATTTTTTTAATAATTTGCTATATAATTACTATTATTTATGGACATTTGCATGTCTATAAATTACATTTCATGGATATAAAATAGATATCTACCATGGACTGGACATTCAGTGGATATTGGGATGTTCAGTAGATATCCAAAGGATTTGGTGTGCTGTCTGGGTATTTAAAGCATGTATAGCCTGGCGACATATACCATTATCAATCCGTTCTTGCAATTTAGTACTAGATGAATCTTTAACATTGTAGACCATCAAGTTGCTTGCTCGAGTAATGCGATCACGAATTTCGTAAAATACTGAGTCAGAGTTTAGCGAACTGGAGCCCTCAGTTTTTAAAGTTTGAATTTTCTCCTCAATGCTGGTAACCTTGTCCTCCAAGGAATTAACTTTGCTCTCTAGAGCAGCTAATTTATTTATCAATAGAGGAATTTTCTTGAAGGAAGTTTTGCAGTCTTCACAGAAAAAGATCATTGAGCGTTTTTGAACAACAATTGAACGCTGCTCACTGGCACACAATCCGGAGCACTTTTCATCCAAATGGAAAAAGACCCCACAGCTATCGCAACGGGGCGCCTTTCCATCATCGACAATATTGAGAGAGCATTTCTCGCATTTTGGAATTTTTGGCATCTTAACCTCAATGTATTTACATTAGTGAAAACTTAAGCAGAATGATGGTTCCTCGCGAAAAAATCAGATTAGGATAAACGGTACACTTTAATCATATTATCCAAAAGTTTTTGAGTAATTTCTAAACTCTCGAAAACACGAAATTTTATAGACCCAAATAACAAGCATGTGCAAAATTTTTAGGTCAGGTTTTCTATTTGCTGCGTTGTTGTAGTCCATTAATTATGTGTGTTAAAATAAAGGCAACCCCAGACATTGCATTTATTTGACACAATTAAGCGAACATCTATAAACGGTCTGCGTCATACTTCTGATCAAGTTAGATTATTCGCGCGTTTTACCTATTACGCGGTTCGCATACGCTGGCTTCGTGTGAACAACTAGACAATCTTTCATGTAAATAAGACGTGCGCGGCTGATCTGCGCGGATGAGAACCGCGTGGATTCCGCGGCGTCTGAACGAGGTCTAATGCTGCATGAAATATGTATCTTTACTGTAAAGAGGCTTCAACAACCTTAAAATTGTTTCACTGAAAATGTGCCGAATGTTTTTTCTTTAGCTTTTGCCATTCTGATTATTCCACTAACGTTTAAATAAAAAGTGCTAAGTTTATAAAATAACTTATTTAATAAAAAAAATTATATCATTATATTTTACAATATACATCAGAACTAAACATTGTTATTCTTCCTAAATGTAGACAGAAACAAATTCTCGTAGACCAAAATACGACCGGCATATTGTTTATACAAAAATATTAAATTTCATACCTATCAAGTCATTAAGAGAAAATTTCCAATTTCCAAGACTCCGCTTTTTGTATTGACGGTGGTGCACGATATTGAGGATCTGAAAGGGCAATTATTAAAAAAAAAAAACAGTATAAATAACGACTAGAAGCCTACCTAAATCCTGTTTATTTTGTATTACTGCTGCAACGACAAATTCATTCTGATCCTCTTCATTAACGAAAACATCCGACCATATTTCAGGAATCCTTCTTATCATGAGATATTGTAATTCCCCCAAACGATTGTGGAGTTTCCTTGCTACGTTCAAATTATTATAGTGGCAAATTAGACAAATTTCCTTAATTTCGCAACCGAAATCAAACACCTCGTTGTACATCATGTGTAACACTCTTATAATAGCGATGTCTTCGTAAAAACCGCCTTGCTTCAGGTCAATTTTTTTCCTTTCTTCTTTTCGTTTGTTTTTAGATGACATCGTTGACCTAAAATAAGAGATAGTATGAGCAAAAATTCAGAAAACAGTCGGTTGCAAGAAAGTTTATTAAAATGTAGTAGGCAATTACGAATATGTTCAAACCCCATGGGAACTCCTTCATGTTTGAAGCTTTTAATACCAGATTTACTTCACGAAGGGCCGTTCTTAGGAGTGTATGTATAGGTTGTACAGGCACCACAAAGGCAGCCGCAGGCCGTCGACAAAAAAAGTTAAATTTAATTAGTTTTTGAATATAAAAATATGCAAAACTAAACATACTCGAGGCATTTTACAAAATCTAGGCTCTTTATATATTATGCATTCGTTTATTTTATGCTGCAATATAATAAAATAGTAGTTTGTGTTATAAGGACGAAAAGTTGAGTTTTACGGACGACTACGAGAAGGAGTCCTAAAATACACTTTTCGCCGTGTTTCATACACTATTTTTTATTCGAATGTGCTTATAGAAAGTTAAATCCAAATAATATTTACAATTTTTATTATAACTGAAATGGCTGTGATCGATAAGAATGACCAGGTAGGTATATTCTTGATAACAATTGCTGTCATGTTAGTGTGCTTAAGTCAAATCGATTTAGTTGTACTTTATTTAGTTTTAAAACATCCTCCCCCACGAAAAAGAGATCGGATGAGTAAGTGGCCAATTAAAAATAAATTTGCCATTATATTAAGTTTTAAATATAAAAATAAATGTATGAAACTAGATAAGTTACCGCATCGGTTTCAGTCTGGACCTGCTGGCAAACACGTCCCAACTCAGTGTTCTAGCCCTGTCCCTGTGCCCTGATGTACCTTGCTTACACTTTTATATTTACAAAATAATAAAATAAAAATTGACCTTTTTTGAAGGTATTGACATGGAAGTCCAAGTAAAATAACATGAATATAGTGATCCTGAAAGTGTCTCGTTGTAGAGATCCTCTGTATTAATAGTGAATAAAATTATGAAATAGGTATAGCAGCCTACGAGTGTCTTATAAGAAGAGTCACCCTGTATAAATTTATAGGAAGATCACCTTGTATAAATAAAATTGTAATCCAAGAGTGTCCTATGGGAAGATCACCCTGTATAAATAAAAATTTGTAATGTGGGTATGGCGACTAAAGAGTGTTTTATGGGATCATCGCCCTGTATAAAAAATATGAAAACTTTGTAAAGTGGGATTAGTAACCCAAGAGTGTCCTATTCTAAGATCACCCTATACAATGTCTCATTATAGAGTATATTTTGTAAAAAGTCAAAGAGATAGAAGGTAGAAATAGAATAAATGAAGAAATTAAAATCCGTGGAAATCGAGGACAAATTAATTGTCCGAGACTCCCATTATTATTTTTTCCCAAACAGCCCCCGGGTTATGGCGGTTAAAATTAAACATACTACAGTCCGCAACATTAAGGTTTGGGCACTGAATACCTAGGTACCTCTTACGAGATGCTCTAGGATCCAGGCCAGGGGTGGGTTTCACCGCGTCGCACTGACAAGTGTCGCCCTGTATGAGCGTAACACAGCATACGGTGGTTTGCGGACTTAGAAGAAGAGATAGAAAAGATTGACTCTAACGGTTGATAAAAAATAAACAAGAGGAAAGTTGGAACAAGGCGGTGAAATGATCAGCTGCTAACTAGTCAACTGTCATTGAGGTTAAACGTCCTCATACCTATGTAAAGGTACCACCTTGGTGATTATGCTAATGCTGCCATTTCATAAAATCGAACATTACCGTCTTTACCAGGGTAGAGGCTAGAGGCTTAACACTGTCTTAGGGTTAACATTACTTATTATTTATTATTATTTTAGTATCTTTGCTCAGAGAACTTATGTATTTACAAAAGAATAACTGCCATCGAGTTTTGTGTTGAGACCCAAAACGATCTGGTCTTTTTTAAGAAAATATATGCATGTCTACGTGCCAGAAACTGGTTGACCTTGAGTGGTTTCAAGCTGATGCAATTCGATGAACGCGATTATAGACAGACAGATAGACAGACAGGATACAGATAGGATATAGATAGGATACAGATAGGATACAGATAGGATGCAGATAGGATACAGATAGGATACAAATAGGATACAGATAGGATGCAGATAGGATGCAGATAGGATACAGATAGGATGCAGAGAGGATGCAGATAGGATACAGATAGGATACAGATAGGATACAGATATGATACAGATATGATACAGATAAGATACAGATAGGATACAGATAGGATACAGATAGGATACAGATAGGAAAGTAAAGACTTTTTTGAATATAAAAGGAATGTCACATCTGGTTTGTTAAAAATAATAATTTTTGGGAACTTCCAGTAAAGTTGAATAACGTAACAAGTTAGCGCTATAATATCACTGGAACGTCTACATTGTTTCATCACAAAAGTAAACGTTCCTACTCTGGGCTTAAACGGTTATGAGTCCGTCCTATAGATGAAAACAAGAGTAAAAATTATAGTTACAATGTAACAATGTGATGTAAAGTTTTTATTAAGTTAACGTTTTCATGCATAGTAGGTTTCCAAATGAAGATACATAAAATTAAAAGAGTGTACACACATAGAGTAAATAATATATTTTGTTTTTAATTTAGATCACTCGCAACTTATTGGCGAGTGCAAAATAATTAGATTTTGGGCAGAGTCGGAACATCTGGGGGGGGTACTTTATAGGTGGTCATTTTTATATTTTATGGAATATATCTGTTATTTACGTTTGGAGGAGAAAATTCTTCAAATAAAAGTTACTTACAATATTATAATATTTTTTATTCTATACAAAATTTTCCTAAAATGGTCCGTATTCGAGAAATTTGACAACATGTAAAAAAAATGATTTTTTATAAAAATTGTTAAAATAAAAGTTGATTGTAAAATAATTCTCTACAATTTTTATTCTATACATAATTTCTCTAAAATGGACCGTATTCGATATATTTTAGAAAATGTGTAAATTTCGAATTTTGAAGAAAACTCAAAAACGGATAAAGAAAAAAACATTAAATTTTAAACTTAAGTTTTATTTCGACCTGACGTGAAATGATTACATTTTTTACAAAGTCGGAATATTTGGGAGGGTACTTTATGGGAGGCCGTTTTTATATTTCATGGAATATATCTGTTATTTATGATTGGAGAAGAAAATTGTTCAAATAAAAGTTACTTCTAATATTATTATCTATAAATTTTGCTTTATGTCAAATTTTCCTGAAATGGTCCGTATTCGAGAAATTTGACAAAATGTACAAAATTCTGATTTTTAAGAAAATTGTTGAACTAAAAGTTGTTTGCGATATCGATCTCTATAATTTTTGTTTATACATGATTTTTCTAAAATGGACCATAATGGAAAAATTGGAGGAAAAGTTTTAAATTTAAATTTTTCAGTATTTTGCTTTTCAATGAATATCTATAAAAAAATGTTTCGAGGTAGATGTATGTGGAAAATATATACAGGGTGTACCAATAAAAACTCCCAGGCCGGATATTTTAGTAAGTAAGAGAGATATTTTAATTCTGTAAAAGCCAGTTCATAGAGCGCTAAGAGAGCTTTAGTTTTAGATATTAATTAATTTTAAATTTGTCAATATGTAGATGGCGCTGCGCTCAATATATTTTTTTCGATGGGAGGATCTTTCTTACACAACGCATCTTGTAAAAAAAGTATTTTAAAGCAGATTTTGTTTTATAAACTAATTCGATAAATCTAACCATTTTTGATATACAGAGTGGGTCACTCAAAACAGTCATATTTCTAAATTCTCCATAAAATTACCTTTTGAATGATGTGCCGTACATGATACATTCCTTATTTAAAATTAAAGGGTTTGAGAAGTAGAAGAGAGGGGGTTGACACATGACAGATGTATGTATTGTAAAAATGTGTTCAATTGGGAATAATAATCGACTTGTTTTAGCATTTTCTAAAAATCCAATGATTATTGCCGAAAAACAGGATGAAACTATTTTGAGTGACCCACTCTGTATATTAAAAATGGCTAGATTTATCGAATTAGTTTATTGAACAAAATCGGCTTAAAAAAGTATATTTTACAAGATGCGTTATATAAGAAAGATCCTCCCATCGAAAAAAATATATTGAGCGCAGCGCCATCTACATATTGACCCATTTAAAATTAATTTATATCTAAAACTGAAGCTCTCTTAGTGCTCTATGAACTGGCTTTTACAGAATTAAAATATCTCTATTACTTACCAAAATATCCGGCCTGAGAGTTTTTATTGGTACACCCTGTATATTTAGTTTATCCTCTAAACATTTATAGAGGTGCTGCAATAGGTTGTACAAAATAATCGGAAAAAGCCTACAATAACTAGATAGGAAAGTCATGTGTTGACATCAGATTTTTATATTATTTATTGATGATCTAAATTTTTTACTTGCGAAAAGTTATTTTTTGCAGATAAACTATAAATAAAAGACACACATGTATACTTACGCTCTAGATTTCGAAGTTTGTTGAGACGATGCTTTTGATCCTGATCTAAACGTTCCAGTTTCAGTTTCTGGATACAAATCGTCGTCGTCATCGTATTGGCCTGTGGCTACAGCGTGCAATTTATTAGCTCTTTCTTTTCTAATAACATTCAAACGATCTGAATGCGCTTCAAATTCTTTCCTATATGTATCGATTTTTTCATTTAAAATAGATATATATTCCGATAATTTCGGTAAAATCACATTAACTAAAAAGAAAATAAAATCTACAGTTATTCAGATTTGTTACATAGTTCAGTAACTGAAGGGACCAACCTGTCATTAAGTCGGTCCAGATTTCCGTTGTGGCTCAACTCTTAGGTCTCAGCGGTCGCTTCCAAGGTCGAAAACTTTTACCAACTCTGCTGCGTCGGAAAGGGCCCAAAATGAACCCTAAAACTGGTTTCCCGCCAATATCTTCCACAATATGCAAATTAGAGAATTTTTGTTTAGATAAAAAAGAAAGATCTTATCATTATCTACAAAAATGGTCCCTATCATTTTTGTCGGGAATTCGACAGGTTTCGAGATAACCACAATCAAAAGTCCCCTCGTTCAGCCCCTGCTTTATCTCTATAGCAATGCTGATTAGCTTGTAAACGGGTGGACAAATTGTTTCAGAACTCGGTCAAAAATTGATATTTTTCGATGATTCAAAGTTCACTACAATGGGAAGACCCATAGGTATCGATCCATGTGCCTTGAAGCCCGTTATTTCCTGTCAAGAACATTGAAAAAGGGGTCAAAGTTGCGTTTTCCCACTATTTTGGACCACTTTATAGTAATTCATTCATTTTTTTTTTCTTTTAATAGTTTTTTATCCCATTTTTGTTTTAAATGGGATTTTGAGATGTTTCGAATGATCTCAGATTTTTTTTTCCAGTATCTTCCTGGCGTTTTAAAACAAAATTGATTTGTTTATTTGCATTTTTCATACGTTTTCGGAGTTCTAGAAATCTCTGAAACAAGCAGTAATTAAAAACTCATATTTCATTATTTTGTTATTCAATGCACACCATTTTAAAAAAATACATTCGAAAAGTAGACACTCTAAGCTTTAGAGTTCTGAAACAATTTGTCCACCCGTTTACAAGGTAATCAGCATTGCTATAGTGATAAAGCAGGGGCTGAACGAGGGGACTTTTGATTGCGGTTATCTCGAAACCTGTCGAATTCCCGACAAAAATGATAGGGACCATTTTTGTAGATGATGATAAGATCTTTCTTTTTTATCTGAGCAAAAATTCTCGAATTTGCATATTGTGGAAGATATTGGCGGGAAACCAGTTTTAGAGTCCATTTTGGGCCCTTTCCGACGCAGCAGAGTTGGTAAAAGTTTTCGCCCTTGAAAGCAACCGTCAAGACCTAAGAATTGAGCCACAAAGGAAATCTGGACCGACTTAATGACAGCTTTGCATATTTTCAGGTCTTCAGTTACTGGACTAACAGTAATTTGCACTCAAAACAAAATATTTTTCTTACCTATCAGATCATTTTCCCTGTAAGTTTCGGCCAGACATATGGCTTTCCTAAAGGAATTATGCTCTACAAGTACATCTATAGCTGCTCGATAATTTTTGCCATACGTTTCTAAAACTATCACAGCATCATCTAACAGTTTCCCTTTGACCAACTCAGCGGCCACGTCTACGTACACTTTTTTCGATTCTTCTTCACTTAAATTCAACAGAGTGCAAATGCTGGTTATCTCCCTCCAATCGAGACCTAGTAAAAACACATTTTTCAACTGTCAATATTTTCATAAAAGAACAGAATGAAAGGATGGTTTGCCCAACGAGGAACAATTCTGGACCAAAATTGCAAAGGCAAAGGTTTATGTTAAAAATGTGAGTCACTCTCTACAATTGTGGTATTTGACTGTAGAAACAACTTTGCAAAAAAAATTACTAACCTTTTTTATACTCTAGAAGCGCTTCCTTGTATCTACCAGCCCTTTTCAATATTACCCCAGCTTCCGTGTGCCTCTTCAAAATCGACAACCTATTCGCGTACAGCTCACTAATCAGCATGAAATGTTTGTGATAATCATCCAAGGAAAAATACGCGATATCCTCTAATCGGTTCTTAATAACGAAATTGGTAATGTAGGATTCTTCGACTGTATCAGATCTTAGAAGATATTTTATAGACGACGTCAAGTTACGTCCTCTTAAACTCATTTTAAACCGCCGTTCCATGGGTCCCATCGTTTTGTAGTTTCTGATTTCGGGTTCGTATATTTTCGGATCTTCTAAACTATTGTGGTAAACTAGAGTGAGAAAGTCTAAGTCATATAGATTATAAGCAGCGTTTTCTACATCTTTAAAATGTTCTTGTATCAATAATTGTTTGATCGTTTTACTACAAACTTTTTCGTTTTCTTGTTTATTTGCTTCATATATATCTTTTATAGATTTCAAAGCCGCTTTTAATGAAATATGTTTTTGTTGTGTAGCTACAATACTAGACAAGTTGTTGATACAATCTGTGGTTACTAGGTAATTCAAAATATCTTCTATAATAACTTTTTTATCGAAATTTCGATTTTGAAAATCGTTCGGAGAATAGTTTTTATAAAAAGTTTCAAAACAGTTTTCTTTCGTATTGAATTCGGTTACGATGTTACTCAGCATCGTGTTGTTCTTAGCGGCTCTAACAAAGTCCTCTATATGTTCTCTAAATCGTTCCGGATTTAAATCGATTAGAACGTTCCAGTTCACTTTTTCGGTCCTTAATATTTGAAGCACTTCAGCCCACTGATTCTTTTTGAGCATACCTTCCACCACATCTATGGTTATCAATTTGCAACCGATAGTCTCGATATTCCCCCTAGGTAGTTGAAGAATTATTTGTGGGAATAGTAAATTGGTACAGGCTACGATAGTAGCACCTTGTTCGATTTCTCTGCTGAAAATTTTATTCAGATATATCGGCGAGGTATATAAAGTATGATCTTTCAATCGTATGCAATATAACTTTGCTGAAGAATGCGTGAAAATTAGGTAACCGTCGAATATATACAATGACGTTACTCCGGTACAGACCACAGAATCGTTGACAGTAAAATCTTTATAAGCAGACAGAGCAAATTCATAATCGATGTAGATATCGTTTTGTAGTACTTCATGCTTAGTTAGATAAATATATTTACTGGCGTTATCTAAGTGTTTGAAAGAGACTACAAGAGGTGTATCATTGTAAGGCAATTTGATGCAGGGATCATTAATGTTTTCATCAACCCTCACATAAATAGAAATATCACCTATTTTAGTAAAAATCGGTTCTGAACCAGCTTCATTTAAAAATAAAACTTCTACAATGTCACGGCTCCATTCAATCGAGTGCAATTTGACAATCCCTTGAAAAGAATAATCGGCTACGCTTCCAAGGACTTCTAAGCGACCGTCTTTAGTAATGTCAATAACTTTTATGTGGTTAAAAGAATCGATAATAATACAAACTCTATTTGTAGGATGAAATAGAACTCTGTTTATAGGCTTACTGTGTCCAAACGAGTCGTAATAAATAGGCGGTGGTGTAATTTTTTTGTCGTATAAGTAAAATTCCAAATTTCTACCATTTACTACAGCTACGGTACCAGAAAGAGGACATCTAGATATTAGGAAGCGAAAATAATGATATTCGACATCTCTAGAAGTAAATACAACCATTTTGCATGTGGTAAATAAGTTTTCTTGTAAGTTTAACCAACAGAAGTCATGGAGTATACGTTCCGGAGGGTAGTATAATTGTTGTTTTAAAAACCATTCTCCATTGGAGAAAAGGTAGATGTTGATAAAATTGTTGTTGTTTTCGTCAAAGAAAGCTATAGCTAACATGTTCATGATGGGGTGGTACAAGAGTTTTTTTATGGATCCCTAAAAATGAAACAAAACAACAGTTTTTAATATATCAAAATAAATAAATTGGTAAAGATGATAGTCAAAATGTATAATAATAATACTCTCCCTAATTCACCTACTTGCGAGTGAATTTTTACCCCAAAATTGAACTTGTCCGTGGAAGGGACGGCTATTATTATTATTTGCCGTGGCGCTTCGGGGCGACTTAAAGATGATTGATGGTGCTATTTGACTTGCAGGTAAGGAAAACCCCACCCATCATCATAGAAACGATAACGCATGACGATTTTTATAATCTGGATGTCACATCAACAAAAATTAAAGGACCCCGCAATAATCTTATGGAAATTGGGTTTCGGTCAAATTGTCTGAATTTTTGATATGTTGTAGATTTTGTCATCCTGAACAAAAGTCTCCATGGGCACAAAGTGCCAAAATGAATATTTTGGCAGCTACGGTGCTGCCAAAGCTCCCGTGACCCGTTTCAAAACTATTCATTTTCAATACTATTTACAGATGTCAAAAGCATATTTTAATTATTCTAATATATAGGGTAATGTTTTTGAGGTCACTAGATTCAACCCTCATGTCAGATTGGACAAATTGACCGTTGACAGCTGTCAATACCCTAATAACGAAGAATAGAGAAGTAAATAATCTCTGTTGACATTAAGAGTTTGGGTTCTTGAGGTTGCTGAATTCAATCTCATGCCAGATTGGAATAATTGACAGTTGACAGCTGTCAATTGACTGTCAACTCAATGTCAACAGAGAATATTTACTTCTCTATTCTTCGTTGACAGTGAATTGACAGCTGTCAAACTGTCAATTTTTCCAATCTGACATGAGAATTGAATTCAGCGACCTCAAAAACCCAAACTCTCAATGCGAAAAGAGGATGTTTACTTTTATATTCCTCGTTGAGAGTGAATTGACAGCTGTCAACGGTCAATTTGTTCAATCTGACATGAGAATTGAATTCAGCGACCTCAAAAACCCAAACTCTCAATGTGAAAAGAGGATATTTACTTTTATATTTATCGTTGACAGTCAATTGACAGCTGTCAACTGTCAATTTTGCCAATCTGGCATGAGAATTGAATTCAGCGACCTCAAGAACCCAAACTCTCAATGTCAACAGAGAATATTTACTTTTATATTCTTCGTTGACAGTGAATTGACAGCTGTCAACTGTCAATATTTCCAATCTGAGATTAGAATTGAATTCAGCTCCCTTAAAAGTCCAAACTCTCAATGTCAACAGAGAATATTTACTTCGTTGACAGTGTATTGACAGCTGTCAACGGTCAATTTGTCCAATCTGACATGAGGGTTGAATCCAGTGACCTGAAAAACATTACCCTACATATTACAATAATTAAAATATGCTTTTGACATCTGTAAATAGTATTCAAAATAAATAGTTTTGCAAAGGGTCAGGGGAGCTTTGGCAGCTCCGTAGCTGCCAAAATATTAATTTTAGCACTTTGTGCCCATGGAGACTTTTGTTCAGGATGACAAAATCTACAACATATCAAAAATTCAGACCATTTGACAGAAACTCAATTTCCATAAGATTATTGCGGGGTCCTTTCTGCTAATACGGCATCCATCAAATCAAATCATATAGAGAACCATGCAAATAAATTCACATGGTCTTCTGTAGGATTCGAAGCCAGTGTGTATCTTACCACAAAATTGCTCGCAAATGAATGTGAGCGCGTTAGACACCTACGCCACCGATTATATTGTTTATAATTTTGAGAAGAAAATTTTAAAAGTGCTGCAAACTTGAAGCAATATATTATACAGGGTATTTCCGAACTTGGCGTCCAAATTTGTAGGGGTGGTAGTTCGCATAATTTGAGAGCGATTGGCAGATTTCATTTTTCTAAAAAAATTATAATAAACAAAATAGAGCCATTATAAAAAAAAATCAAAACGGGGTTAATACCCTGAGCGCGTAGCGCAATAGTTTCCTGATCGGTTACTCATCGGGATTTACAACTCAAAAACAGATGCGATTTGCAAATTTCTCCCTCCGCCCGGCCGGTATCGAAAGACGTAGCCGATTGTTTTTCTAATGCGTATTGCTCGAGGCAATCCCATCGCTGTGCAGGACCGTATTAAAATTTTTAATTAATTTTAATCTATTTAAACTGCCAAAAACCTCCATTAAAAAACATTCAAGTTGCCGAAACTTCTCCACTAAGAATAATTACCAAGATGCGACATTCAAAAAGCCCCACACACCATCCAGCGAATGAATATCTCTACAAAAAACAAACTAAGATTCAACCTATCCTGGAAAAAATCATAAAACTGTCAAAAACATTTTCGATAAAACGAAACAATCAAATGTTAATAAACATTTGTTCGATTTAACTCCAAATTGGACAAGCAAAGTTTAAATACCCAGTAAGAACAATAACAGAAATCTTGAACAAATTTGCTGATGAACAATAATTAGTGATACATATTTTTTTTTATTTTTAAGTAGTTATCTAAATCAGTATTTCCCAAAGTGGTCCGGGTGGACCTCCAGGGGTCCACGGCAGACTCGACGGGGGTCTACGTTGGGCGTAATAAAAAATGGGGTTCACAATCTTAAGCGGGGTGCATGAAAATTAATTTGGTTTCGATAGCGAAGCAATATACTATTAAACAATTTGATTACTCATTTTTCCATGTGATGAAGAAATTATTGTAAAAAACTTCAATTGTTTATCATATAAACAGTCAACATTTTAGTTACTAAAATGTTGACTTGACTTCTCTTATCAATATATAGGCAGATAATATTTTAAGAAGCTCAGCGACTGTTACTTGTAAAAACTTGCATATTCCATGTTCAGTATAACGCGTCGAGACTTGTCGTTGCCTCGCCTGCCGCCGTCCCGTCCGCAACGCTTGTTCAGACGTGCAAATTAATACGACTTGTGGTGTATGTGCTTACAATCTTGCATGAACCTGTTTATTTCTTCACCAATATAAATACGAATGTCAAGGATAATCGTTACTCATTTGTTTCTGGAATTTCATAAAGAAAAGTGAATCGATATCAGTGTTGGCCAGTGACTGAATTTGTTTTCAGGCTTACGAAAAGAAAAGTGAATCGATATTAGTGATTGCCAGTGTCGGAAAAGTAAGTACCTACCTGCCTATTTATTAAATATGCATATAGTTTTAAGCCGAGAAAGATTGAACTCATCATCCTTACTTTATTTTTATTACCTATCTAATTCATTTAATTATTGCGGAGTTTGATATCAAAATTGTGACGAAGTCACTAAATTTTATTTTTAATTCATCTTAAAAATGTATATTTCAATTAATTCCCGCCTGAGAACATATAGAAGTTCCCCCGTATTTCTGTTTCCCAAAAATGACCGATTTTCAAAATATTCTTTTATTTGCCGAAATCCGAATGGGCATTTTTAGAGTCGATTTCGTATGAATTATCTACTTTTAATTGTCAAGGTACAAGAAGGACATTTTTTGTATTTCTGAATTGTAAACAGTCGGCTGTAGTAGTGGTATCCCCACTTTGTCGTACTAGTCTTCCATCCTTCTTTACCGAAAAAGCATAAATTGATGGAAAGCTAAAAATGCCGCCTCTTGACTCCCGACACCCGAGAAGTACTGATCTTTCTAAAAATTATAGTGACGACGCCGCGTAGTGCCGTGACCGTAAATAAGTAGTTGGTTAACCCGTTGGATTTGTTAAGGTAGGAACCGTATATTTTTTTTATATTGGCTTTCATATAATTAATTGGGACACCCGTGTTACAAATCAAGAATTTTGATTCATGCCCAGTATTTTTTATTTCATTCCTTAGTGGAAACCGTTGGCAATTTTTTATAAGAAGCACCCAGTATTTTTCATGTAAATTTCTCTTTTCTTTTATTTACTCATTCAATTGTATTTGAATCATTCCGTTCTCCGTCCACGACTGATTATTGAACGAAGCCGACGATTTCTGTAAAATCAATTCACACACCGTCAAATCTCAAAATAATTTTTACGTTAACCATTGTATTTTTCTCCCAAACATTTGCTTGCATTTGATTACCGTCATATTTCAATTGTTTTCGAGTGTATTAATTTATTTTTAATAATCTATTTTCGCGTTAATCAGGAGGTGATAGCGGTATTCGCTTGCTTCCTCCTGTCGATAAAAGGTTTCTCTCTTGTAGAAGCTATGGACTACCAGATGTCTACATGAGAGAGACTTTCAACCGTTAATATTAATTAGTTTTCATTGATAATAATTTATTTTTAATCAATTTTCCGCATATAGGGAGCCGTTAATATTTAATTAGTTTTCATTGATAACAATTTATTTTTAATAAGTTTTCGCATATAGGGAGCCGTTCATATTTAATTGCCGTTGTATTATTAATTTTTGTAAATATATATTTTAGTACCTATTCCTGTGTTTCTCTTATTACTGGTTCTTAACCGTTCTCTTTCAGGGTACCGTAGGGTACGAGGTGTAAAGGAAATAAGTGTTTTATTTTTATTTATTCTAGTATAGTGGCTACCTAGCAGTGACCGCCTGGAATTATTTTTACCTCCACTGAGTTCACCTTGAGTACACTCTGGTGTACCAAAGGGTCGCAGAGCAAACTGCGATATCAAAACTGGCGCCTGAGCAACCCCTATTTGGGAATCACCTTCATAGCGCCACACAGACTCGCTGATTCACTGTAGGTGAACCTGAAGCCTGTCACGAAATATTGTTTAAAAGTTTCTATAGAATTTACAGAAATATTTTTAAATATAATCAGTAGTAATACTATAAGCACTTCAAAATAATCAGGTTATACATCGATAACTTGTTGCATAATTATAAAGAGTGTCAGTTTGACAGTTTAGCGAAGCGGGAGGATTATTCTGTCAAACTGACACGATTTGTAATTATGCAGGAAGTTTGAGAGGTATAACCGTATTTATTTTGAAGTACGTATTGTATTTGATACGATTATTTTTTGAGTAAATTAAGTAAATATCAAAAATTTATTAATTTAAATACATATTGGTACAATGAAAATTACAATTATTAAATATTGATAAACGTCAAAATTTGACGGACCTGTTAGTTAGTGTATTGTTGTCGATGTGATTACTACGGGAATGAAATTATTGTAAATATTTTTGATTGGTGGAGCTACTCTATGTATAATCAGGTATTATCGAAATTATACGAGGTAACTTAACTAAACTGAACGTTCTAATTGGTTAAAAGTTATACGAAAAAAATAATCAATGAAATAATAATTTTATCACATTAAAATAAGTTCAGCCGTTTTTATAAAACTCTATTATGGATCTTAGCGATTTATTGCTTTTAATAATTAGAAACAGTTTGCAGCCGGAACTTTGTTTATTTCATAATATTTATATTAATTGATTAATCATATTATGTTAAAATAGCCATATCCTGTTAAGTTCGAATCGCCTTAAGATTACTAAAACAAGGTTTTTTTATTATTTACTTACACATTTACATGTAGGTAATTGATACAAAACATGGCCGAATCTAAGAAGAAGTGTCGTCAGTACAGTGTTGAATATTTAAAATTTGGTTTTCTTCCATCAAAGGCAGACAAATGATTGCCCACATGCCTTTTATGCAACAAAGTTTTGAGCAATGACTCTATGAACCCATCAAAGCTGGAAGATCATCTAAGAAGGTGTCATCCTGATAAAATAGGTAAAGATTTGAAATATTTCCAAACATTAAAGGAAAAATATGAATAGAGACCCACCGTGCACAGTATGTCCTCTTTAACGTCTGAAAGCAACGGCGATGGCTTGCGGGCATCTTACAATATCTCATTACTTATCGCAAAATCTAGAAAACTGGACACCATTGGAGAACAGTTAATTTTACCTGCTGTTGGAGAGGTTTTAAAAACTGTTCTGCACAAATTTTCATTTTACATACTCAAAAGAATTCCTTTGAGTAACAACACTGTACAAAGACGTATTGATGAAATGAGCTCTGATGTTGAAAGTTTCTTGTGTGATTATCTACGAACAACTCATTTTTCTATTCAACTGGACGAGTCAACTTTACCTGGCAATGAAGCATTATTATTCGCATATTCGTGGGTTTATAAGCCATCTTAAAAGAATTATACCAGAGGTAATTGCGATTCACTGTGTTATCCACCGACAACATCTAGTAGCGAAAAATTTGAGTGATAGATTACACCAATCGCTTCATTTTGTGATTAATGCAGTTAACAAAATAAGAAGCAATGCATTGAATACGCGTTTATTTGCACAATTGTGCGATGAAAATGATGAAGACTTCCAACGGTTGCTGTTACATACCGAAGTACGCTGGTTGTCGAAAGGTGCATGTTTATCAAGATTTTATTTACTTTTTGACTCAGTTTTAGAGTTTTTGGAAAGTAAAGATCCTGATTTAAAAAAAAAACTTGATCAATTTTAAAGCAGATTTGACAGATTTATTCAAAAAATTGAATGACATCAACTTACAATTACAAGGGGATTTAATAAAAACAAAGTGCAATTTCAGCTTTTCTTGGTAAATTGAAATTTATGAAGGAAAATATTGATCGTCGCGAATTTTCACTGTTTTCAAACTTGTCGCAGGTGAATGCCTTGATGAAGATATTCAGACATACGTTCAACATTTGATTGCCCTGCATGATGATTTTAAATTCAGATTTGAAGATATTCTATCGATGGAAATACCACCATGGATAATAAATCCATTAGATGAAACGGAAGTGGAGAATGTGATATTACAAGAGAAGCTTCTCGAGCTTAGCACTAATGAGGAGCTGAAAGTGACATTTAAAAGAGGTTATCAAAAATGATTGCTGCAGGCAGAAATACCCGAAAAATATCCTGGACTGTGGAGAATTGTGCAAAAGCTTCTGATAGCGTTTCCCTCGTCATATCTCGTCGAAAAAAGTTTTAGTGCCGTTACAAACCTATTAACAAAAAAAAGGAGCAGATTGAATATCACAGAAAGGGGAGATTTACGGTTATTCCTTACAAAACCCAAGCCAAATATTGATAATTTGCTGTCAATCCATCAAGTACATCCCTCTCATTAAAATTATATTTTTTTTGTAATTACCATTGTAGAAATTACATTACCTTATAAGTGTTTAATTTTAATTATATTACGACGGTTAGAACAATAATAATTAATAGTGTAATAATTTATATATTTAAATTTAAATAAATACCTACGATACACGGAAATATACTATATTTTTTTTACCACTCCAAATGGGACGTTTTCTAAATAAAATTTGTGAGAATTGATTGGTTCTTGTTGAGTCACTGTAGATTTCAAAAAAGTAAAGTTGGATGGAGTCACTTTTACGTTTGACAAACTCTGCTTTTTTAACATCCACTCACAGCACAATCAATTAAAATTTAATTGAAAATTTGTTCAGTCGACTTTATTATCAAATATTTAACCCTATCAAGCAATCAATTCTAACCTTTTTTTTTTTTTTTTCTAAAACTGTTAATTCTCAGCCACAACGCAAGTTTCCATAGATATATCTAATCTTCACTTTTTTTTTTTCGAGATTTAGAAATTGATAGTGATGTAGCGAAATTTTGAAAGTGGTCTATGAAACAAAAGAGTTTGAGAACCTCTGATCTAAATAATCCTATAGCGTGTAAATCCTCACACATACCATACAAATTGTACTGCATGAAGGACCTAGGTCGATGGTCATTTGGTTGTAAAATTTATAACCAATAAAGTACTTTTATTATTATTTTATTTATTTTCCTATAATTTTGTCAAAAAAATGCAAAAGTTTTGAAAATTGGTGAAAAATATTATTATTATTGGTACTTTACAAAAGGAAGTCTCCTTTTCTAAAGTTTTTTTTTTTCTTACACCTTAATTTATATTTTTTTTCTTTGTAATTATTGGGTTTTTAGGTGCTAGTGAGAAATGAAACTCGTGTATGTGTGGGTAAAGCTTTCGGCACTGATCAGTGCCTTCTTCAGTAGTTTTTTTTTTTTATCTGTAAATTATTATTTTTTTTGGCATTAAAGCCTTGTTTTTTTTAAAACATCAAAGACAGTTCTTTAGTACAAAGTTGGGGTGTGTCGTTATAATTATTAAAATAAGTTTAAAATCCTTTTTTTTTTATATTATTATATGTTTATTTCCACTATCCTTGTCATGTCCGTTGATATGGTGCTTTAATGTCCGTTCAAGTGTATGGGTGTTAGCACCCTTTTTTTCTTCTCTCACGGGCCCTCATAGAGGTCCGGATTCAAAATATTTAATTTGGTTTTTTAAACGTTTAAAAAACTAAAGAACTGTTTTTGATGTTTTAAAAAAACAAGGATTTATTGCCAAAAAAAAATAATAATTTACAAATAAAAAAACTACTGAAGAAGGCACTGATCAGTGCCGAAAGCTTTACCCACACATTCGCGAGTTTCATTTCTCACTAGCACCTAAAAATCCAAGAACTACAAAGAAAAAAATATTATTATTCTTAACAATCTGTTAAATTTGCAACCTCGGATAAGGTCGGGAACCTTGAAAAATTAACAAAAATCGAAAATTCGTACTTTTTGCAGTGGCAAAAAACTTAGAAAAGTGTTGCAAATTTTATAGAACAATTTAAATACTTCCTATAAATGCAAATTTGCCGCAGTGTTGAATAGGAGATTCCAATAATGACTGAATATACAGGGTGATGAATTTGAAAAACCAAAGTGACTAATAATATAAGAGAAACGGCAAATTTGGCAACATTGCAAATATCAAATCTGAAATCTCCGTATCACAAAATAGGTGTACCCCAAATTTTGTACAAATAGGATTAGCAATTTACGAGATAATTGGCCGTTTCCAGACTTTTGGGCCACTCCGTATATATAAAATTGTTTGGACTGACTGACTGACTGACCTATCAACGTACAGCCAAAACTACTGAGCCTAGAAAGCTGAAATTTGAAACAGGTTTATTTTATAAGGTAGGCATCCGCTAAGCAAGGATTTTTGGAAATTTTAAATTTAAAGGGGGGGAAATGGGGAGAGGGAGCTTTTAATGAAACTCTTTGTTCTTTAAAGTAAGAAACATGAAAATTTAAATTACAGCTACTAAGCATAAATAAATAATGAGATGTTTCAGGGTTTTGGATTTTCACATTTTAAGGGGTGGGAAACGGGGGTGAAAGTTTGTATGGGACTATCGATTTTTTTGTTCCCTTTGCAGTTAGAAACAACAAAATTGGAATTGCAGCTACTGACTACAAATTATTAATGACGTGTTTCAGTGTTTTTGGATTTTCACATTTTGAGGAGGGAAATGGGGGTGAAAATTTATTTGGGAGTCTCCATGTTTTCGGATCTCTTTAAAATTAGAAACATGAAAATTGGGGGGGGGGGGGGGGGGGGAAACGGGAGGGTGAAAGTTTATTTGGAAATATCAATTTTTTTAAAGGTAGAAACTTGAAAATTGAAATTGTAGGTTCTCATCATAAATAAATAATGAAGTGTTTCAGGGTTTTTACATTTTAACATTTTAAGGGGGGGGGGAAATGGGGGTGAAAATTTGTTTAATATTATGTATATATTTTTTGTTATTTAAAGTTTGAAACATAAAAATTTTAATTACAGCTACTAATTAAAAATCAAAAATGATGTGTTTCATGGTTTTGGGATTTTCACATTTTAAGGGGGTGAAAATTTGTATAGCAGTATAAATTTTTTGAACGTTAGAACTTGAAAATTATAATTGTAACATAAATAAATAATGACATGATCTGTGATTTTTAATTGTATAATAGTATCATAAAAATAAACTAAAATTAAAAAAAAATTATTAAAAATTAATAAAAATTAGTAAAAATGAATAAAAATGAATAAAAACGAATAAAAACGAATAAAAACGAATAAAAACGAATAAAAATGAATAAAAATGAATAAAAATGAATAAAAATGAATAAAAATGAATAAAAATGAATAAAAATGAATAAAAATGAATAAAAATGAATAAAAATGAATAAAAATGAATAAAAATGAATAAAAATGTATAAAAATGTATAAAAATGAATAAAAATTAATAAAAATGAATAAAAATTAATAAAAATGAAACTAATAAAAATGAATAAAAATTAATAAAAATGAAACTAATAAAAATTAATAAAAATGAAACTAATAAAAATTAATAAAAATGAAACTAATAAAAATTAATAAAAAAGTCATGTAATTTTTTATATTAATAACACGACTACATGCGAGCAAAGTCGCGGGCAACAGCTAGTTATTAATATGTTCCAGACTCCAGAAAAAGTTGCAAAATTAAATTTATAATTATTTCAAAATAATAAAGATTCCAACAAAGTTTGAAAACTTTTGTAATTAATGTTAATTGCGTATCTTTAATAACTGGCCTACTACCTGGCTTGCCAAGAAGCACGTATTAGACCTCTTATGACTGATTTTTGTAAAATAAACTTTTTTAAAAATTAAATACTGGCACTGGGTAGATAGTGAAAAAGTGAACCCATACAACAATAGAAGAATACAAGGAAAAAAGAAGACATTTATGCTAATGCCGTAACCTTAGACAGATTGCAAAAAAACAGAAATTTACAGTTTCCTTTGAAATAAAATGCTGCTTCTATTACTTGCTATGTAAACTGACAGATGGCGAAAGCTCTTACAATGGTAATATGTCTTCCGATGAAAAGATCCATAGCATGTTATTAAATTTGTTAAATTTCACACCAATAATGTTATTTTAAAGAAGACGAGCACATTGTGTGTGACTGAAATTGACTCTAAAAAATTTTCAAGTTTTCAAACTTGTTAATAAAGTTTCTTTTTTAAATTTGGACTGCACATTTTTAAGGGATTATGTAGAATGGCGCCACACGAAAAAATTAATTTAACAACAAAGCAAACGAGTCTTTTTATTCTTTCTAAAAATTAATAAATCTGGAATTACTGAAAATCTAAAAATATATTTACATTTAGCCGATAAAGTAACTACCACAACAAATCACTGACAACTTAATATCCTACTGATAAACTATACCAAATTTAACAAATGAAACATTAAAGGTGCAACGTTGCCAAATTGGACTAAAATGTATTGCATTGCATATCACTGCACCCATTTGAAATGAAATCGTGAGGATACTGGATAATAACTAAACTTTATTATAATAATCTGAATCTGTATAATTATTGCATCAAAATCTTACCGGTATATTTGGCAAATCAAACTCCGCCTTGACCTTACAATTTTTTTCGAAAATAACTAACTGGTTTTGTCCATTTTTTACTGCACAAGATGCAATACATTGTCCCTGGCCCATAAATGCAACAGGTTGTTGTAAATTTAAATAAGCTTCTGACATATTCAGTGGTTGCAGCTCAGTATTGAAAACTTTGAGAAAACGTTGGTCATCCTGAAGGTAGTTTACAACAAACAGTTCACTATTTCCTCTCCAGGATATTTTTGGAGGTGCTCTGGATGTTTCGTCCTGTGCTAGAAGTAACAAGGAAGTGTTTATAAACATACAGAGTGGTTCATACCCAGCAAGCAAAAAAATCACTCTAAAGGTTGTTAGAACTATTATAGAACATATTTTAAGGTATGTTTACATCTGACATTTATTGCATGAGATTTATGTCCCCACAGTTATTTAGTAAACACAAAAATTTCTGTCACAGATATATGTATGAGTGTTCGGCAATATGTATCGACACTTATTTTAGAACTAATGTAAACACTTATTAGCTATAAGTTCCGACCTCTCTGACAGAAATTGCGAAAGTTAAATAGTCTTATATGTTTGTGATTAGTGTCGCTTAATATATCTGGCATAAAAAGAAATGGTTAAGAAGTGACATTGAAGAATTAATAATTATTTATCATAACCACCCTGAATTATGGTATAGAACGCAGCTATAGTCTATTTTTATGTATGAGAGAGTAATAAAACAGCATTTCTAATGCAAAACTTAGTACAGTCATTTTAAATATTTTTACAGAATAATCTAAATATTTCCTAAAATTGTAATAAATGTACCTGAGCTATTACAAGTTTTGGGTCTTTTATTGGTCCTTTATAAACATAAGCTGTACAGAACAATAGAAAAAGGTTTGGGCAGGCCAAAGCCCTGTGTATTAAAGTTTACATAGCCGTATCTTAAGATAAGTACCTATTTGCCAATTTTGTTTTATTTTAATTCCAAGCATTTCTTACAGTAATCGAATTATAAGTAGATAAATACCTTCCCAACAAATTTCACCGAAAATGCGATTATAGGTTTTCCATTTAGTAAGGAGGTCCAAGTTGTGTATTCTTGACAGTTTACTAAATGTCGTTTAGTTGCAACTTGCTAGGTGCAGTGTGAATTCTAGTGTGATCATGGAAAATTTGGAAGGGCCGCGTAAACGAAAAAAAATCGGTCCTTTAACAGTTAATAAAAAAACATTAATATTTAATTGTTTTAAATCATTTACAGACAAACATTTATGTAAAAGTGTTGATGACACAGTGGAATTAGTTAGTAGTACGCTTGGTGTTGGGAAATCTACGATTTACAGAGTTGTTAAAGAAGAGAAATGTGGCGAGTTTAAACCAAAATTTCAATTAGAAAATCTTTTGAAAGAAAGACTTCGAAGGAAAGTGCATGCGTTCTTCTTTAGAAAAGAATTTCCGACAGTAGACAAAGTTCTTGCCACGGTTCGAGATGATAAGGATTACCCTGAAATGAGTCGAAGCACACTATGGAAACTTTTAAAAGAAATAGGTTTTCTATGGAAAAAGCATTCCAGAAAGTCTATTTTAATAGAAAGAAGCGATATTGTAGTATGGAGAAGAAATTACCTAAGAACTATAAAAGAAATGAGAAACCAAAGAAGAAATATATTTTATTTAGATGAAACATTGATCAACGAGGGACATAAACCAAATAAATTTTGGCAAGATGAAACTGTTACAAGTCGAAGACAGGCTTTTTTAAATAATTTATCTACTGGTTTAAATCCACCATCAGAAAAGGGGCGCAGACTAATAATAGTACACATCGGTAGTTCAAACGGTTTTGTTAAAAGTGGTTTAGTGACTTTTGAATCTACTCGTACCGGTGACTACCATGAGGACATGAATGCTGATGTCTTTAAAGAGTGGTTCGAACAAATTATAGATCTTCTTCCTCAGAACTGTATAATAGTAATGGATAATGCAAGTTATCACTCGAGACTTATAGAAAAAATGCCCACAACCAAGTAGTTAAAAAAAGATTTACAGAATTGGCTAAATTCAAAGAATATTAAGTTCCATCCTGGTTCTGTGAGAAAAGAACTGTATCATTTGTGTTCCCTTCATAAAGAGAAATTCAAAAAATATGAAATTGATGAAATTGCAAAAAATCGTGGGATGACGGTGGTTAGATCACCACCATATCATTGCGAAGTAAACCCGATTGAACTGATATGGGCACAGATAAAGGGAGAAGTTTCAAGAAAAAATAATTCTTTTAAAATGAGTGATGTTAAACAGTTGTTTTTGGAGGCTGTAAATAATGTGAAGCCTGAAAACTGGGAAAAGGCAGTAAATTATACGATTAAAGAAGAAGAGAAAATGTGGAAGTTGGACAATATTACTGATGAAATGATCGAGCCACTCATTGTAAATATTGGTTGCGACAGTTCATCTTCTGATTTCGATTCTGATTTGGATTTGTTGGTAAGAAGTAGTTTTTATATTAAAATTATTATTTATGAACGTAACGTTGTTTAAAAGTCAAAGTTTAAACCCTTATACCTACATAACCCGTTTGACACAATGTTCTTAACATACCTACCTTGTGGAAAAATAACATTTTAGAAAAAATTGCACTTTTTTACCTTCAGCTGTTTAGAAGTTATAAGCAGGTTAATTAGGTGAAAATTTAAGTGTATACTCGAGGAATAACTTCAAAAAATATTTTTGGAACGAAAATCAAATGTCCAGTTAATTTTGCGGTTGAGTATATTTAAAAAAAATCACACTAGCTGCAACTTCAATTATGAAATATGTTACAGAACTAGTGTAAACGATTTATACCTTTATTATTATTATTTATATGTCGGTGACAAAAGAAATTTATGTCATGATGTAAACAGTCAGTGTAAGTTTGTGCCTGATACTCCTGATACTCGATATTTATATGTCGTTAAAGAAGTGTCAGATGTAAACGTACCTTTATAGCAATCTGTAAATCCAATAATGCATTTAAAAATTTGTATACAGGGTGTTTCAAAAAGGTATGTCATAAATTCTTCCTCAGATAGATTACCAAAAAATAAGCTATATTTACCTATATCAAAAACTGACACCCAACAAAGTTACAGGGCGTTAAACTAACATTCAGAAGAACGTTTTTTTTTTTTTGGAAAAAATTTGCTGTTGCGATTTTTTCTTTATCATTTTTGCCAGTGCTGTAGATTTGAAGGCCCAATATTCTAAGGAGAAAAAAAATTTAAAGCGACCCCTTTAAAAAAATTTGGGGGGTTGGGTACATTTTAACCCCCTGTATTTTTTTTGACATAAAGAAACTTGCTTTATCGATCTTAAAATCAAAAAGAACTATGAATTTTGATTTTTTACTTTCCTATCTGTATACAGATATAAGGAAAGTATAGGAATCATGATTTTTTTCGACCTCGAGTTTTCGACGGATTTTTACGTTTTGAGGTCCCCTGAATCCGTTTTGACTATTTTCGCGATGACGTACGTGTGTGTGTGTGTGTGTGTGTGTGTGTGTGTGTGTGTGTGTGTGTGTGTGTGTGTGTGTGTGTGTGTGTGTGTGTGTGTGTGTGTGTGTGTGTGTGTGTGTGTGTGTGTGTGTGTGTGTGTGTGTGTGTGTGTGTGTGTGTGTGTGTGTGTGTGTGTGTGTGTGTGTGTGTGTGTGTGTGTGTGTGTGTGTGTGTGTGTGTGTGTGTGTGTGTGTGTGTGTGTGTGTGTGTGTGTGTGTGTGTGTGTGTGTGTGTGTGTGTGTGTGTGTGTGTGTGTGTGTGTGTGTGTGTGTGTGTGTGTGTGTGTGTGTGTGTGTGTGTGTGTGTGTGTGTGTGTGTGTGTGTGTGTGTGTGTGTGTGTGTGTGTGTGTGTGTGTGTGTGTGTGTGTGTGTGTGTGTGTGTGTGTGTGTGTGTGTGTGTGTGTGTGTGTGTGTGTGTGTGTGTGTGTGTGTGTGTGTGTGTGTGTGTGTGTGTGTGTGTGTGTGTGTGTGTGTGTGTGTGTGTGTGTGTGTGTGTGTGTGTGTGTGTGTGTGTGTGTGTGTGTGTGTGTGTGTGTGTGTGTGTGTGTGTGTGTGTGTGTGTGTGTGTGTGTGTGTGTGTGTGTGTGTGTGTGTGTGTGTGTGTGTGTGTGTGTGTGTGTGTGTGTGTGTGTGTGTGTGTGTGTGTGTGTGTGTGTGTGTGTGTGTGTGTGTGTGTGTGTGTGTGTGTGTGTGTGTGTGTGTGTGTGTGTGTGTGTGTGTGTGTGTGTGTGTGTGTGTGTGTGTGTGTGTGTGTGTGTGTGTGTGTGTGTGTGTGTGTGTGTGTGTGTGTGTGTGTGTGTGTGTGTGTGTGTGTGTGTGTGTGTGTGTGTGTGTGTGTGTGTGTGTGTGTGTGTGTGTGTGTGTGTGTGTGTGTGTGTGTGTGTGTGTGTGTGTGTGTGTGTGTGTGTGTGTGTGTGTGTGTGTGTGTGTGTGTGTGTGTGTGTGTGTGTGTGTGTGTGTGTGTGTGTGTGTGTGTGTGTGTGTGTGTGTGTGTGTGTGTGTGTGTGTGTGTGTGTGTGTGTGTGTGTGTGTGTGTGTGTGTGTGTGTGTGTGTGTGTGTGTGTGTGTGTGTGTGTGTGTGTGTGTGTGTGTGTGTGTGTGTGTGTGTGTGTGTGTGTGTGTGTGTGTGTGTGTGTGTGTGTGTGTGTGTGTGTGTGTGTGTGTGTGTGTGTGTGTGTGTGTGTGTGTGTGTGGTGTGTGTGTGTGTGTGTGTGTGTGTGTGTGTGTGTGTGTGTGTGTGTGTGTGTGTGTGTGTGTGTGTGTGTGTGTGTGTGTGTGTGTGTGTGTGTGTGTGTGTGTGTGTGTGTGTGTGTGTGTGTGTGTGTGTGTGTGTGTGTGTGTGTGTGTGTGTGTGTGTGTGTGTGTGTGTGTGTGTGTGTGTGTGTGTGTGTGTGTGTGTGTGTGTGTGTGTGTGTGTGTGTGTGTGTGTGTGTGTGTGTGTGTGTGTGTGTGTGTGTGTGTGTGTGTGTGTGTGTGTGTGTGTGTGTGTGTGTGTGTGTGTGTGTGTGTGTGTGTGTGTGTGTGTGTGTGTGTGTGTGTGTGTGTGTGTGTGTGTGTGTGTGTGTGTGTGTGTGTGTGTGTGTGTGTGTGTGTGTGTGTGTGTGTGTGTGTGTGTGTGTGTGTGTGTGTGTGTGTGTGTGTCGGATAACTCATGAACCGATACACAGAAAAACACCAAATTTTATACTTAAGCTTTATTCCAGCGTCTAATGAATTGATTAGATTTTGGGCAGAGTCGGAACATCTGGGGGGTACTTTATAGGTAGTCATTTTTATATTTTATGGAATATATCTGTTATTTACGTTTGGAGAAGAAAATTCTTCAAATAAAAGTTACTTCTAATATAATTTACCTATAATTTTTGTTCTATACAAAATTTTCCTAAAATGGTCCGTATTCGAGAAATTTGACAAAATGTAAAAAAAATATTTTTTTATAAAAATTGTTCAAATAAAAATTGTTTGTAATATAATTCTCTATAATTTTTATTCTATACATAATTTCTTTAAAATGGACCGTATTCGAGATATTTGAGAAAATGTGTAAATTTCGAATTTTGAAGAAAACTCAAAAACGGATAAAGAAAAAAACATTAAATGTTAAACTTAAGGTTTATTTCGGCCTGACATAAAATGATTAGATTTTGGACAAAGTCGGAACATCTGGGGGGGTACTTTATGGGAGGCTGTTTTTATATTTTATGGAATATATCTGTTATTTATGTTTGGAGAAGAAAATTGTTTAAATAAAAGTTACTTCTAATATTATTATCTATAATTTTTGCTAAATGTCAAAATTTCCTGAAATGGTCAGTATTCGAGAAATTTTACAAAATGTGCAAAATTCTAATTTTTATGAAAATTGTTGGACTAAAAGTTGTTTGAGATATCGATCTCTATAATTTTTGTTTATACATGATTTTTCTAAAATGGACCGTAATGGAAAAGTGCTAAATTTAAATTTTTCAGTTTTCGTTTTCAATGAATATCTATAGAAAAATGTTTCGAGGTAGATGTATGTGGACAATGTATATATTTAGTTTATCCTCTAAACATTTATAGAGATGCTGCAATAGGTTGTACAAAATAACCGGAAAAAGCTTATAAAAACTAGATAGGAAAGTCATGTGTTGGACACATCAGATTTTTTTATTAGAAATTGAACTTTGTATCTTTCTTAGTTAACGAGCTATTTACAATTTTTTAATTGAATTTCTAGAGCAAATCGTTCGTCCTGGACTTAACATATCAACAAAACTAAGAGTACGTCAGGAGTTATTGTACTAAAAACGCATATAAAAATCAATGGTGTGCCTAGGGCTGTTATTTATATTTTTGTAAGAAAAGTATTTATAATATTGGATTAGCACCATAAAAATGGTGTGCCACCTGTCCTCATGGATTCACCATGCCACTGATAAAAAAACACATTAGTTTGGAAATGTATTTATTAAATTTAATAGTAATTAAAAAAAAGATTTTTTTAATTAAACAATTAACAATTAAAAATAAACACTTGACAATAATTATTATACATATTTTATAAACTATTTAATTTGGTAAATGTTCAACATGTCTTGAATACAAAAATATAAATAAGAGGTAGTTTTTACAGGGGCGGCTCAATCTCACAGGCCTAGGCACACCAGTGATTTTTATATGCGTTTTTTGTACAATAACTCCTGCCCTACTCTTAGTTTTGTTGATATGTTAAGTCCAGGATGAACGAATTGCTCTAGAAATTCAATTAAAAAATTGTAAATAGCTCGTTAACTAAGAAAGATACAAAGTTCAATTTATAATAAAAAAAAATAAATTATGCCAATAAAATACGGGGGGGGGGGGTTAAAAGGTACCCAACACCCCAACTTTTTTTTAAGGGGGTCTCTTTAATTTTTTTCTCCTTAGAATATTGGGCCTTCAAATCTACAGCACTGGTAAAAAATTCAAAGAAAAAATCGCAACAGCAAACTTTTTACAAAATGAATGTTAGTTTAACGCCCTGTAACTTAGGAGCCAGTTTTTGATATAGGTAAATATAGCCAAATCCATTTATTTTTTGGTAATCTATCTGAAGAAGAATTTATGACATACCTTTTTGGAACACCCTTTATAATACTAACACAGCCAAAAAAGGGTCCCAATTTATACAACATTTTGTTTCTACAGGTATTCTATAACAAAACTATAAAACTATTATACAGAAATTTTAAAAGATGATTATAAAATTATCTTATAAGTGTATACAACAAATTTATGTACACATTTGTATTACTGCAAAAAAAATATTGTATAGTAGGTAATAGTAAATATATTTTATGAACATTTATATTGTTTAAAAATATTTTATAATAGTATTAAAAAGCCGAAACAAAACTTTAAAGAATCATTTTTTTTTAATTGAATAATATTAGAATAAAATTATCGCATAGGTTCTTTATTCTTTATAATGAAAATAATTAAACGATCATAATTTGAAATAACAAATTTAATGATGGCATACAAAACTCATTAAAAATGAATATTTAGTTAAATGTATTCTATGTACATCAAACAAGCTGGTAGGAAGAAACATGTAATGCCAAGTCCATTTTACTGACAAAATATATCTTTTGGTTAAAAAATTGACATGTCTCAGTTTGGAGCAAAATTGGTTAATTAAATCATACTTTGAATTTAACCAAATTTTTTTTTTTTTAGTTGAGACATTGTAGATGCCCTTATTTAGACAAAACTGTTTTTTAATTGACATTTTCATTTTTCAAAGTGAATTATGTAAAATGGCAGTTAAAATTGCATTATATTATACCAGCTTTGTCCCGCTAGTAAAATTATAAAATAGTTACACAGGGCGGTTGTTTTTTTTATGATATAAAAGTTCTATAGAATTGCTTGTAATAGCACTATGCATATAGGGTGTTTAGCTTAAAAACCGACATAGAACAGGTGCATGTTTGGCACCCCAAAAAATGATGATTTAATGCAATTTACCTCTATATACTAAGTTGTATCCCTGAAGAGTCACGGAAGCCTAAAGTAAGGGCCATTCATTTCGAAAAAATTTAATATATATGTAACTGTTTAACTTAAAAAAAAAAATCTATATTTGGTAAATTATTTAATTTGGGGGTATAAATTAAATGATTTTTTTATGAGGGTGGGTTATTTGCCTAAATTAATTTTTAAACATCATTGTATAAAACTTTTATAAGATGGTTTTTAATAGCTTAAATTAGTAGATTATAGAATAAATATAAAAAAGAATTGAATTTTTACATAACTCGATTACAACAGTTTTATATACTTATAAAGTTATGTTAAATTTTAAACAGCTGTTATAGAAATCTAAGTTTACAATAAAACGTTCTATAAGGAGTTGTAAAAATATTTACACAACAATCTTATAAATACATGTTCTCTCAAGATAAATTTGTTGTATTCAGACCAGAGTTGGAAAAACCTAAGAATTAAAAAAAAAATGTATAGGTAGGTTCTTAGGTTTTTTAAGGTTTTATAGGTTTTTTAAATACAAGCAAAACTTGAAAAATATAATTTTAATATATTAAAAAAATTATATTTTGCAAGAAAAAAAAAGTGAAAATAAATAAATGGTATTTTTTTAATTGTCACTACCATTAATATAATAATTATCAAAAAGAAGTGGTATAACCTTTGATGAAATGTTTGCATTTGTTTATATGTACACTTATTTTTGCACCCTTTCTCCTGAGGGTTGATTAGTAAAATTGTGAATTGGTAAAATTTGTCTTAAAAAAACCTGTACCTGTCAACCCTGATTCAGACACTCTAAGAAATAAAATTGTTCCTTAAATAGCATTATTGTATAGGTAACTATTAATTTTTATAAAGTCACATTTTTACATTTTTGACTTTAAAACATGAAACGAAACTTTGAAGATATTTCTTTCGTTTGGTGTAAGAAGGAACCATCTAAATATATTGCTTGTGTACTATTTTAGCAGTAGTTATCGGTACCTTCTTACACCAAACGAAAGGAATATCTTCAAAGTTTCGTTTCATGTTTTAGTCAAAAACGTAAAAATGTGACTTAGTTCCTTTTAACAACAAGCGATTCAATTGGAATGACAACTCATAGCAAAGCTTCAAGTGATATAAACTTATCAATACCTTTCAACTCTAGAGATCCACTATGTCTTATTTGTTTAGGTCCCTGGAACTGTGTTTTCTGGGAGCCCCATCCAACAAGAACTGGTACAGGTGCTTGTACACTCAACTTAATTTTATCTTTTTGATCAATAAAGTTTTTTGTGTAGCTATAAGTAGTAACATCATTATCTAAATCTATCACTACAAATAAAGTTTCTAAAGGATTCCAAGATAGTTCTACAATGTTTTTATCAGTATTTCGGCGGACTAACACTTTACGTAGGTCTATATCGTATAACATTAACTGATTTTCTGTTGCTAAGAATACTATATTATACACTGTTAAGTATTTTACATATTTTAAACGGTCTGTTTGTGTATCTATTTTGTGGACTATGCCAGTCTCTGACGAATCATTTTCATCGTATACTATTAATAAATTGTCACTTATAGCACACACTAAGCCTTCTGCATAATCAAAGACAACTGGTGCTTTTGGATTTTCTAGTTTAACTTTTATTGAATAGCAGTAAAGTTCTTCAATATTGTCCATGTTTTTCTACAAAAAAATAGTCATAAGTTTAAAATATATTATCTTAAATCTAACTTGTATTATGAAATCTATACAAATATTGTGTTTAATTTTTGTTGCTTTATAGACATTTAAAATCATAAAATCTAAATAACATAACCCCACTTTAATATGTCAAAAAAACGTGTGATCTTCTTTTCCTCGTTTTCTCAGTTGTCCATAGAGTCGGTTTTACAGTAACTAATTACTTTCTCTTCAGCTTCAGGAAAATTTATTAAACCAAATTTTAACTTTTCAATCCAGTTTAATCAATTTTTTGTCCCCAGGCACTTGCTTACAAAGTGAATACCTACAAAAATATAGACACTTTATGCCTTTTTTAAATTGAAGTGATCTAAAATATTTTTAAAATAAAATAAATCTAAAAAAACTAAAGCTGTCTACTTTTTTATAAAAAAGAAAACTATGTATTTAATACATGTTTTCGAGGCAAAGACTAGTAATTTTAATATGATTAATTTTTGAAAAAATCAATCAAATAGGTACCTGTCAATATAAAGTAAGTAAATCAGTTGAAACTTTATTTCCAACTTTGGAAATTACAAGAAATGTTCGAAATCAAGTGATAACAAATCATATTCAGTCAATATAATGATAAAAATTAAATTATTTTTGTCAAAATTAACAAGTGGCATATTTCAATACGAATATGAACTTTAAATTTTGGCGGCTGTCTTGACAGCCTGGAAGATCGGAAGTACAGCAGAAGAGCGGCCATGTTCTGCCGCCTAAAAAAATAATTCCATCTAATAATAATTTTTTTTTGCAAACGATTTAAAACCCAGTATACATTTTCAGGTAAAACAATTCTACTTTATTCCAAGTTACCCATCAAGAGCCATTAAAAAGTTATTTAACCCTTCTTAAGAGTATTCATATACCTGGGCGTAGTAAGATTACTTCCCACTCCTGACTTCACTTCAGCAGTCTTTTCCGTTTAGCTAAACGCGGAGTGTAGACATGTCTTTGCAAGATAGACGGTAAGTTTTGTTTTTTCTTATGAAAATTGCCATTGTTTATTATTATATCGTAAGTAAAACCCTTTAGTTATATCTGTATTTTGTAAATATATGAGTTTATCGCCTTTGTGTTGTGTACTTCTGCGATATTTGTGAATAAATTTCGGCGTGAATGTATGGGTCCTTTGCCAACATGGCGCTTAGAATTTCAAGTGAATTTTTATTCTCTACGGAATATTTCAAGTCTCAGTTAACTATTATTGACTGGACAAGAATTTAAGTGTAGTTTAAAAATAGCTTTACGAGTATCAGACGGTAAATGGTTTTTAATGTTCCTTATTTTTTTACAATCTAGTATTTTCAATATAATGTCCACGTGAATTTTACACGCTGCATTATATAACGGTTAATATTTTTCGGTCTTAAACTAACGGTACATTAATTGTAACATATTTTTCATAAATTCCTTCATGTATATTTCTAGAAATAGCATATGTTATCTGACTCATTCACAATTGAAGGTTATTCCAGTTATGGGTACTATCATTCACAATATCAAAATCAAAGTACGATACCTTAAAAAAGTATTTCCAAAAATGTATAAATTATTTAGTAGACTAATCTGTAACTAGATACTAACAATAGCCGTGCAAATATTCATAATTTTTGTTGTGAGTGTAGTTCAGAAATTACAGTGGATTTTAACTCATCTATTTTAAGATCCTATAAAAACTATAAAATGAAAATGCTGAATTACAATTTATCCAATTTTAGTAGTTTTTTTTCAGTTATAACTATTCTAGAATTTCATTTGTAAGCTTAGATTTAAATGCAAGAAGATGTGAGAATTTACTTCCAGTATTTTGTTATTGATACAGAGAAACACTGATTCAAACTAATTGTGTTAATTTTAAGAATTTTTCTGTTTAAAAGTTTATTTCTCAAGCATTTATTGTTCAAGGTAACTGGTAGAATATTGTAATTACTATTGGTTTTAGAATCAACTTTGAAACCACTTTGTGAGTCATTGAAGAATAAGCTGAAGGTTTTTGAACTTGTTTTTACTAAAAATGTGTGCTTAGTGCTTATAAAAGCTAAAATCAGGGTAGGGTGGCTATTTTCTGGAATGTTTGGATGGGTAGTGGAAAGACCTGAAAATGTGGAGTTTTTTTAATATGTTGTTTTTAATCTAGTACGGTGGTTCTTTGATATTTGTTTTAGATTGATAATTTTAAGAAAGTTTCTGTGCAAAAGTTTATTTCTCAAGAATCAATTATTCAAGTAAACTAGGTAGAATCATGTTGTAATTGTTATTAGTGTTGGAAACAACTTTGAAACCTCTTTTTGAGTCATCAAAGAACAAGCTGAAGGTTTTTGAACTTGTTTCTACATAGAATATGTGCTTATAAAAGCCAACCAGGGTAGGGTGACTATTTTCTGGGATGTTGGAAGTTTGAATTGGTAATGGAAAGACAGGGAAACGTTGAGCTCTTGGAAAAATTTATGCAAGAATTCTTTTGTATATGATATTGTTTTTGATCTAGTACTTTGGTTCTTTATTATTTTTTTAGACTGTTAATTTTTCTGTACAAATGTTTATTTCTTGAGCAATATTTATTCAGGATCATGTATGTAATTGTTATTACATTTGTATTCTTATATTTAAATGTAGGAACATGTAAAAATGTACTTTTGGTATGTTGTTATTGATACAAAGAAAAAGCGTTTCAAAACGATTGTGATAAAAGAATTGTTCTGTGGAAAAGTTTATATCTCGAGCATTAATTATTCAAGGTTACTACCTAGGTAGAATCATGTACATAATTGTTATTGCTTTTTGAATCAACTTTGAAACCACTTTAACAAGGGTTTTGTACTTGTTTTTACACTAAAGTTTTGCTTATAAAAGTCACAATGAGAGTATGGTGATTATTTTCTGGAATATTAGGGAATTTGGAATGGTCAAGGAATGGCAGGGAAATGTCGAACTTTTGCAAAAGTTATTATTTTTATACAAGAATTCTTTAGTGTATGATGCTGGTTTATATTTAGTACTTCTTCTTTATTATTTGGTTTTAGTTTTGACAATATTAATTTAATATGTAGTTTCTTTCTATTATTGCACTTTTATTACTAATGATGTAATTTTTGTGCCAAACAAACTTGTTTATAGGTTAAATATCTAGTTTTTGAACTTTAATAATTTCATTAAGTGATTTTAGTCATTAAAAAACAATATACTTTTTAGATAACATTGTAGTTAAATTGTTGTTTAGTAATCAATTCTGTAAAACAAATAAAAATAGAGGTTACATTTTGTTTCTATTATCAAAATTATATCCATCCAAAAGTATTCCACTAATTTGGTTAAATATCTGTAAACTACTTTTTACAACTTGCAAACAATACTTATTTAAAAACAAAAAAAAACTCAATGTATATATTTCAAAATCAATGACAGTTTTGTTTTTGTTACACTAATACAGCATATTAATTTATTTATAATGTTAATACATTTTAATGTTTGTTCTTGCAATCTTCTATTGATAAGTCATTGCCCTCTTCTTGTTTGAAGATTTATTGTGATATAACTCACATCCATGTTAGGTCCAGCTTCAGCTATTTAAATAAATATGACTAATTTTTCATAACTAAGTTATTTGGATTTTAGAGTTTCTCATTCAGAACTATTTAGGAGACACAATAATTAACCAAATCTTCAAAACAGTGTATACTTCAGTAAAATGTTTATCTGATATCTAAATTGTAAGACATGCACCTATTCTTGAATAGAATAGGATAGATACTACTGGTCACTATAGGTTGAAAATATAATTTATCACTCCCTACTTAGTTATTCACTTGATCACTATAATACAAACCTGTTTTATAATTTAATTCCTTAATGATATCCCAATAAAGTATAATTAAAAAAAAGGTAAATAAATAGTATTTAGTCTAAGAAAATTAAATCAACAATTTTGATAAATCGTTGATAGATAATCCTTGTTTTGTAGTAATGATGATTGGGACAAAAATGGTCCAGCGAATGATGAGAAGGATTCCCAAGGGTACGATGGTCCACCAGGCATGGAGCCTGATGGCATCATCGAGTCGAACTGGGAAGAAGTTGTGGACAACTTCGATGACATGAACTTAAAAGAGGAACTCCTTAGAGGTATTTACGCTTATGGTTTTGAAAAACCATCGGCCATCCAACAAAGAGCAATCATACCTTGCGTCAAGGGTCATGACGTAATCGCTCAAGCTCAGTCTGGTACAGGAAAGACTGCCACCTTTTCAATTTCCATTTTACAACAAATAGACGCGGCGGTGAGGGAATGCCAGGCTTTGATTTTGGCTCCAACTCGTGAATTAGCGCAACAAATTCAGAAGGTAGTGATTGCATTAGGAGATTTCATGTCCGCTCAATGCCACGCTTGTATTGGAGGAACTAACGTTAGAGAAGATATGAGAAAGCTAGAAACTGGGGTACATGTCGTTGTTGGTACCCCAGGTAGGGTCTACGATATGATTACTAGACGGGCTTTGAGAACAACCCATATTAAAATGTTTGTCTTGGATGAAGCTGATGAGATGTTGTCCAGAGGGTTCAAAGATCAAATCCATGATGTCTTTAAAATGTTGAACTCTGATGTACAGGTAGGAATTTATTAAATATTTAAAGGATTAAGGGATTAAGACCAATTTATTACCTGAAGAGTGATGGGTAAATTCTTAGAAAAATTATTTTTTCATATACCTGGGTTTCATTTCTATGCACTTATAGAAATTTAAAAGTAATTTAAATATCATTATGAGTTTAGGGTTTTCCAATTTTGTATTTATTATAAAATATCATTGTCCTTAATTTTAATTCAAGGAAAAGGATATACTATTATACATTTAAAACTTTCTCTTTGACTAGATAAATATTTTATTTAAACTTTTCTGCATTTGTATTTTTATTCATTCAAAAAAAAGTTAAATAATGGAAGATTTGTAATAAATAAAACTTTGAAATATTTGTATGAAACATTTAACAAAATGAAAGTCAAATAATTGGAATTATTAAATATCCTTTTTCTCTAAGAGTTACGATTTGTGGGTAACAAAATCTGACACTACCAGTAATTATTACATAAATAGTACACACAATAAGAATAATTTAAAAAAAAATAAAAATATTACAAAACCTGTATTACATATAATTCATGTTTTGGCCATTATGGTATTCTTCAGGCCTGCAATACAAATACAAAATTCAATCAGTACCATGGACCTATGCATACATAGACTTTCATAATCGGATCATTTAAATTTATGTTCTTAAGTTTATGGTCATTGATATTACAGGTCCTATTTAATTAATTTTTAACTTTATTGCTATTATTAATATTATTTTGGTAAACCAATTTTTGAAGTGGTTAATTTTAAAATTTCACAATTTTAATTTGTGCATTTTTATTACTTTGAACGTTTTCGTATATCTGCCCGGAAATTTCGTTTTTCAGACTAACAAAAAATTAAAAAAAAAAAAATCAAAAATATTTTTTTTATATTCAGCCACTTTTATGCAGAATACTGAAATATATTTTTTTTGTTTTATCAAAAATATGTATTATCGGTATTTATTTAATATGAATTTAAATTTTGATCTCTCGAAATGTACTTATGTTCGCTATTTTTTCAATTTCCTTATTTCTTATTGTAGGACATTTTCTCCTTTCACTTCCTGCATTTTGATTTTTCATATTTTTCTTAGTTCAATATTGATATTAATATTGATATTTATTTGTATTGTAGGCATGAGGATGGCCATACTGACTGACACTAGTCACTTATCTTCCTAAATTTCAATAAATTACAATGTACAGATTTTGGGATTTTTTTTATTTTGTTGGAGTAATTTGATCACATTCAAGATAATTCAAATCAATAATAGGTTGATATAAACTAATGACATTACTTTTCAATTTCAGTTTTAGATTGTTTTTCCACTATTTTAAAGTTTGTAGTTTATATTTAGTGACAATGTTAAAAATTAAAAAAAAAAACATCAATTACTACAACTGAATTTTCAAATTATAGAAATTGAATTTTTGGCATTTCTCAGGTCATTCTGCTTTCCGCTACTATGCCCAATGACGTGCTAGACGTTACTAAATCATTTATGCGCAGCCCTGTGAGGATTCTCGTCAAAAAAGAGGAACTCACACTGGAAGGTATAAAGCAGTTCTTTGTTTACGTCGAACGCGAAGACTGGAAATTGGAAACATTGTGTGATCTCTATGATACTCTCTCGATTACGCAGGCCGTAATCTTTTGTAACACACGTCGCAAGGTGGGTAATTCTTAAAAACGAATTTTTAAATATGAAAAATACCTTTTTTTGTCTATCGGTTTTAAGGTCGACTGGCTGACTGAAAACATGCACAAAAGAGACTTCACTGTGTCAGCGATGCACGGTGATATGGAACAAAGAGAACGTGACGTTATTATGAGACAGTTTAGGACCGGATCCTCTAGAGTTCTGATCACCACTGATTTGTTGGCCAGAGGTATTGATGTACAACAAGTGTCCCTAGTTATTAATTATGATTTGCCTTCAAATAGAGAAAATTACATACACAGGTCAGTAGTTTCCTTTATATTACATATGCATCGTTTTTGATTTATACAAAGAAAAGATTACTATTAAAGAAAGTATTTGTATAATATAATAGATCTGGAATGTTGAATTTCATTAATAAAAGTTCAAAAATAATGTACAAATTAAATTCATAATTAATTTAATTGGATGATACAAAATATAAATAATTTATGCTAAATGCTAAAAATTATGCATATTATTGCTATACAACAAATAACCAACCCAAGAAGATAATTTAGCAATGATCTCATCACAAAAAGTTCCATTTAGTAAATAATTAATATGCTTTTTAGTCTAAGTGCTAAGGAACTATTTGTATAATAATAAAGTTAAAAATCCTCTTAATTTTTTAACACTACAGAAATTTTTCAAAAATATTTTTCATAAATTAAATTATTTAATTAATTTTCTTTCAACTCTGTATTTATAAGTTTAATTAATCGTTTACTAATATTGTTAGAAAATGTCAGGATAATTATTGAAATCAGATTTCCTTCAATTTAAATTATCTCTATAATTAATCACTATATTTAATAATATCGATAATTATTCACTGCTTTTAATGTCTAAACCCAATAAATAATTGCTAATATTGCTAATAATAATTTTTAAGTTTGGTTAATCGTTTATTAATATAAGAAAACAACTCAATAAATATGAATAACCATTAATAATGTCCGTAATTAATCGCACTCGTTAATAATCACTATCATTTGATTTTCTGGGAATCCCGTAATCATAAGTTTTTGATTAATTGTTATTAAGGATTCCTTTAAATTTAAAAGAATAGTTTATCAATTTTTTTTTCAAAGTTCGAAATTTTATTTTTATTGTTTAGATATTTGAATCACTTAATTTTCCTTTCATACTGTATTTATAAGTTTGATCAATCGTTCATTAATATCTATTTAATAATTGGCGATTAATTCTCGAGATATATCAATTAATTGTCGTTAATAATATTGGTAAATAATTCTCTACCATCTGTGAATAGAAAAGACACATCGATCTATTAAGCTCAATTACTCGGAAACGGCTCGTCTGACGAAAATTTTCAATCAGATCTTTTTGGTAGAGAATTCAATTTTATATAAAAATAAGTTAAAAGGATTTTTCACTTTAATGTTTTGACAGTTCTAACGTAAAACATCAAAGTCTGTTTTGATATTTTTAAAAAACACAAATTTTAAGTTGAATTTCGTGTTTTAGAAATAGGTTGTTAATTATGAAACCTACCATGTAAATAATTATAACCTGTGAAATTATATTACTTACTGGAAAAAATCTGACGCCTATTTATTGAGCCCAAATATGTGTTGTTGCGTTACTGACTTATTCTAGTACAAATAAACGCGACAAATATTTTTTTAATATTTTTATTTATTCATGAAAAGCAAAGTGAACTTAACATATTTTGATTGGAATAGAAAACTAAAAAACGACTTTTCATTTGGATAAACCTCTTCCAAATCCGGGGATAGCTGTAGTTACCGGTTTTGGCACAAAAAATTAGAGAAATCCAACTATTTACGGCGTCCTCTGAAGTAAACTATTTCGAATTTGAATCGCCCATTTATTCACTAGACAAAATGGGAAGAGCCCTATAGATATATGTAGATATATCTCATTTTTACTAAAATTTGACTTACCCACTTATTCACAAATGGTATAGAATTAATCAATCACTTTCGTTAATAATATCAATAACACTGCTTTTAATGTCCAAAATGTGATAAATAGTTACTAACTTTTATATAATTTTATGTTAAATAATTATTCCTTCAATAATTAAATCATGTAATTTTGCGGGAATCCCCTAATTTTAAGTTTTTGATTCGTTAAAAATGTTTTGCCCATTAGTTTGAATACTTTAAAAGTGTGATGTTTTATGTTTATCTTCTCAGATATTAAATGATTTAATTTATTTTTCACTCCTATATTTATAATTTGAATAATAGTTTATTAATATCGTTAGAAAACGTCTTGGTAATTATTGATCTCAGATTTTCATTAATTTAATAATTGACGATTAATTATAAAGATAATTAATCGGTCTTATTAATATCAATTATTAATTGCCGGTATTTAATTAATCGTTCTCGTTAATAATATTGATAATTAATCACTGTTTTTAATGTCTAAACTCAATAATTATCACTATTGATTTTGTTAAATGACTATGCCTTCACAGATTAAATAGTAATTTAATTTTCTGGGATTACTGAAACTATACATTTTTGTCAATTATTCAATTAATACAACAAAGAAATAAACAAATCAAGACATCCTTTTTAAATCGTCGTTAATTGATAATTAATATCTATTGATAATAATTTCAATAATAACTCAATAATATTTTCTTTAAATATTCTTTCAGATATTATATAATTTTCCATCAATTATGTTGAGGACTTCTATTAAAAAATACTTTTTTAATTAATCCATTGTGATAAGGCAAAAAATAAAATTTTTAAGATCTTTGACCTTATTACAAATAATGAATATCGCCGTTATTATTAATATTGATAATTAAATACCCTCATTAATAACCTCAATTAATCGTTCTTGTTAAGTATACTTACTAATTAAATAATAATAATTATTATTATTACAAAATAATAACTAATTTTCCTCTGGATTTTTAATATTATAAAATACAGTCAATCTCTAGTTATTTTTATCAAATTTAAAATTATCTGATTTCACCTAAAACCATATGTATTTACTTATTAATTACATCGATCATTCATACTATGCAGAAATCTTATAAATCATATTGATGATTTATTCATCTGGCAATCATTTTATGAATGACAAAATTTTAATTCCGTCATCAGTAATTTTAAATTTCTTTGTCAAATATGAATTGTTTTTATAACATATACTTCCTAATGTTGTTTTACACTTAAAACAAAAATATTTAAATTTATCTTTGAACCTTCCTGATAATAAATGTGAAGATAAGAAAAATATCCAGCCCCAAAAACAATTTTATAGAAATTAAGTACTGATAAGAATTTTTTTTAAGCTTAATTTATTGATCTGTAATATGTACAATAGGAAAATATTTTTGAAGGACACAGATATTAAAATGTAAAGGAATCATTACAAAATAGACCCAATATCTTTCTAACTAATGGAAATTTATACTTATTGATAGAAGTAAATTAAATTATTATGCATTGTATACAAAATACAATTTTTGTATGTAATAATTCCAGGAAGACATGTGGGTCCTACAGTTTTACGCCGGGTTCGAACATCTAAATTAGAGAAGCAAATATGCACTCAGTAATTTGTCATTGCCTTCTAAAAGGTCGACTCGATTTTATAATTACTCTTATTAATATAGGCGATTTATTAATACACTTTTTTATATAATTCTTACAAAGTTTAAATCGTTTAGTTTTTTCATCAACCTTGTAATCCTACAAATATACAGACGCGAAAGGTTGTATGGATGGGTGGATGTTTGTTGTTAAATCACGCAAGAACGGCTGAACGGATCTGGATGAAATTTGACACAAATATAGATTATAGTCTGGAATAGCACATAGGCTACTTTTCATCCGGAAAAAATATACAATTCCCGTGGGATCGATTTGTTTTTATTTTTCACAGAGCAAGGGATAGGACCTGATTTTTTGCATAGTGGTAGTGAAACATGAAAATTTGAAATACTGCTACTGAGCATAAATAAATAATGACGTGTTTCAGGTTTTTGGATTGTTCATATTTTAAGAAGGGAAAATGGGGGTAAAGGGGGAAATGAAGGAAAGTGGGGGAATTATGTGGGGGTGAAAGTTTGTATGGTAGTAACTTGGAATTGTAGTTACTCATCATAATTAAATAGACTTGTTTTAAGGTATTTGGATTTTTACATATTAAGGGGGGAAACAGAAGGTGAAAGTTTAAATCTCAAGGTTTTGGATTTTCACATTTTAAGGAGGGGGGAAATGAGTATCGTGAAAATAAATAAATTATATTTAATAAAAAAAAATAATAAAAATCATTAAAAGTTATCAGAAAAAATTAATAAAAATGAATAAAAATTTATGAAAATTATTGAAAATTAAATTAATAAAAATTAAAACTTAATAACACTTAATTAAAAGTTAATAAAAATTAATAAAAAAAATTGGCAGGTATCACATGAAAAAATTTCTCTTGAGTTATTCACTGTTATTCACTTTTAATAATTGAGGTTTGAAAAATTCCAGCGAAGCGGGATCGGGTCAGCTAGTTTATTATAAGTTTGATTAATCATGTATTAATTCATTAATTTCTTTCAATAAACTGTGTTGCTGCCAATATGAGTATTTACCTCCATTACCTGGAACTCGAATAATATTTAAATTTTGTATCCTTGATCAACCCAGGTTTTGTCCAAATAATAAAAATGTTTTCTCTCATTGCGATATCTACGAATTTCCATTAAATATTTTCTATTTCAAAATATATGCTTTTTTTTCCCATTGGGCATTATAATTTGATACAGTATATGTTTTAGGATTCCACACTTTATTTTTAGCAAATCCGGATTCCTCGTTTAACTCTGCACTGTTTTATTTCCAGTGGGATTTCATTACTAAGTAAAAAAATATATATTTTCGCCGAATCGTGTGTTAAACAAACCTAAACTTATTTGTTTGTCCTTTTTTTTTTTTCATTTTTTTTTTTTCTTTTTATATTATATGATTTTAATGCTCGATAAATCTTCTGTTTGAAATTTTCTTTAATTTCCCAGAAAATTTTGCCGCCTCGTTTACTAGATAACCTGGAAAAGGTTCGTGAATACAATCGTATACGAATTTATGTTCCGCTTCCGAGAAATTATGCCGTTTCGTAGAAGGGTTGAACTGGGTAACTAATGATTCATTTTTAAATAAGTTAAAAAAAAAAAAATTAAAAAAATCGTATATAGCAGAGGTAGAAGTTGGAAAGGCCTTTGCCAGTTCTCCCACTTTATACACATAAATTGACAGGTTTCAGGCGGATCTAACCGAAGTGGACGCGATACATTGGCGTACAAAATTATTTTATAAATGTTAATAACAATTTTGAGTAAATAGTTTAATAAGTTGTGAATAGCTGTTAAAATTTTGTAAAATTATCTGAATATTATATTAAATGTTTAATAATTATTTATAGTCCATACATACATGCGATTGTCCAGTTCCCCCGGTATCAATTTAAAATTACTTATTCTATGAAACAACACTGGCAGATAAACATTACTGGGAAATTCTCGAAGCTGTCCGACGTGGTTTGACGTTTATCCCCAAAAGCCTTTCCAACTTCTACTTGTGCTCTACATCCACTGCCACTGATACTGATCTCTATTATTGACGACGCACTACAACTATGAATACAAGGATGTATTTAAATACTTTGGTGTAACATGGCCTATAGCATTTGTCTTGTTAAATCAATCAATCAATATATGTTTATTGTCAAAGCTACAAGAACTTATAGACAAACACTTATAAATATAATTATTATGTAGTACTAACAATTACATGCATAAAAATTTAAAAATTGTATAAAAACGTTAAATATAAAATTAGAGGTTAATTACAAATACAAATACGTAACACAACATCGATAAAATTATATAAATACAAAAACATGTACGTTCAAACAGTCACAACGATTTAAGAGTCATTGTAAAATTCCGTCAAAGCATAATATGCTTTTGTCATCAACATATCTCTAAGCAGTATTTTAAATGTTGTGACCGTTTCCGTCGATTTAATAGCATTTGGCAACTTATTGTACATTTTAATCCCATTATAAATGAAAGAGCCCCTTACCAGTTCAGATTTGGGTATGGGCAACCGCAGGTTGTCAACTTGTCGCGTTAGCCGAGCGTTAGTATTGACATAGTTCGATTTATTTTTATGTATAATACAAGTGGTTTCAAGAATGAACAACGATGTTAATGTTAAAATTTCATGTCTAATAAAATGTGGCTGACATGACTCAAGCTTGTTCATTCCACATAAAAATCGTATTGCTCTCTTTTGCAGACAAAAAACAGTATTGAATAATTCGCGGCTGCAACCTCCCCAAAATGCAATTCCATATCTCAAATGGGACTCAACTAGGGCGTAATACACACTTTTTGCTGCCTTAAAACCTAGTTCTTTTGCCACAGTTCTGACTGCAAAACATCCAGAAGAAAGTTTTCTGTTTAGCAATTCTATATGGTTTCTAAATTTCAAATTATTATCTAAATTAATTCCCAGAAATTTTATTGTGTCAGTACATTCAATAATATGACTTCCCAACTGAATATTTGGTAGGGAACATTTAAGGGTTAGCATTTTAGTTTTTCCCATATTAAGACGCAAATAGTTGGCATCGCACCATGCTTTGATTTTCTTAATGTCACAGGATATGGTGTTGTATAGGACAGAAGTGTCATTGCTGTGCCATAAAATCGTAGTATCATCTGCAAATAGAGTGAAAGTACCTGCAATTTCAAGTTGAGCTAAGTCATTCACATAAAGGAGAAATAATATGGGACCTAACACAGAACCCTGAGGGACACCCCAACTAATATCTAAAACTTGAGAATCCTGAGACGCTCTTACCATTTGCTTACGTTCTGAAAGATAAGATTTTACCCAACTCAGCGCTCCGTTTTTGATCCCGTAAACTCGAAGTTTATCCAACAGTACTGTATGATTGACGCAATCGAACGCCTTAGTTAAATCACAGAATATCGCCGCTACAGAATCGTCAACATTAATTCTAGAATAAGCATGTTCAAGATAAGAAAATATCGCATCAGAAGTACTTTTGTTCCTTTGAAAACCAAACTGTTGTGTTTCCAGCAATTTGTGAGTTTCTAGATAATGAATCAAACGTTTTTTTACAACTTTTTCAATAATTTTGGCCACTGTAGGAATGAGAGATATAGGCCTGAAGTTCGAAGGATCGTAGTTACTGCCGCCTTTATGTATGGGGACAATAACACTGGTCTTAAGAAAAAAAATGAGACATTTTCCAATGCATCTTAGCTTAGATGTCAGATGTAAAATGATTATGTACATATATGATCTGATTTTATTAAAAAAATATTAAATGCAGTACCTCAAATTTAAGTATTGTAATTTACCTCTGAGGCAAATAATCTTAGATCTGATATACAGGGTACATCCTACGATAATACTTTTTTAACTGTGTATAGAAGTCGTTAAAATAAACGTCTTTTTCAAATAACTTTTTTCAAAAAACTCGAAAATAAGAAAGATACATAATTAAAAAAATCTAAATATGGGCCAGGACTTGTTTATGAGATTTTAAGGCAAATTATAAATGGGTTTGTTTTATATATATTTTTTTATCATTAATTATGATCCATTGTGTACCAATTATTGTCATTCAGTCGCGCGTGATTTCAGTAGCGTGTTTATCTGAAATAGTAAATTTAAATTATTGTTCAGTACCGTAAATTCAATATGAAGTGCGTTTAGAAAAACACATTTTAAATGTTATCAATTAAGGTGTTGCTCGCAACTGGAAATCAATTTGTGTATGATTTATTGGTAGATTATATAAGTAAAAATAATATTAATATCTAACATTTAAACGTAATACCTTTTAATTTGTGTATGACTGAAGGACCAACGTCCATTGCCAATAAAGGAGGAAAAAAATGTTATCAAGGAAAAAGAAAGTATAAGAGTGATTGCAGATCAAGTGGGACTTAGTCAAAGAAAAATGTGGACAAATTTGTGAGAAAATCAGTTGTAACCCTTTCCCGTTCAAAGTGTTCAAGTACTACAACTTGTTGCAGAGTTCAGTTTTGTGAATGGTTCTTACAATGGCATGAATGTGATCAACAGTGGATACTTTTTTAATTTTAATGACAAGAAAGTATCAATTTAGCATTCACCTTGTATTGGTGTTAAACAAAAATAATTATGTATCTTAAACATTTTATTTGTATTTCAATATATAACAATTCGTAACAGTTTTCTACTACCTATTAATGATGAATTTCAGTATAGAGAGGCAAATATAAATACACTGACTACATTCCGATCTTCATATTATACAAAAAAAAAAATTTTTTTTTAATAAAATTCTGTTACATGATGACATCTTTTCCACCAAGATCGCTGAGAGTGCTGATGTTAACCCTCTTTTGTCTGAAGTTTTTTAATAAACGATTTAACATATTGAGATGGTAATTTTTGGTAAATGATCGAATTTTCTTTTCCAGGATTGGTCGAGGCGGTCGGTTCGGTCGTAAGGGGGTAGCAATAAATTTTGTTACGGAAGACGACAAGCGTACGCTGAAGGACATTGAGCAGTTTTACAATACGAAGATAGACGAAATGCCCATGAACGTCGCAGATCTCATATAAAAGCGAAACAGTATACAGAGTGTTGGTGTGTTAACTACGACGTCCCTCCTGAAGGTCTACTGGTGTGAGTATTAGCTTTCTATGCTGAACCCGTGACATATATATGCGAATATTGTGCGCCAATACGTTTCTTTAGGACCACGCCGTTCACGGCACGCTGCCCTCTATTTACTACAAAAATATATCTACGAACTCTCTGAGTGTCAATTTTTTAAATAATTGTTGTTTCGGTTAATCCCTAGTGTATTTTTTTAGTTTTGGAATATAAATATAGTTAGTGTTTTATAATTCGTGAGGCGTGTGGCTGTATGGAGGCCCGAGGTCTCCCCATTTCGGAGAGCACCGAGGGTCGTCGTTCATTCGTGATTTCCTCCACACAGTTTATCCGTCTCTGCAAGGGTTTAGTTGGTATCTGGAAAGGTTATTATAATCGTAAAAGATGTAGAAGGAAATTCTGGATTATCACATAGAATTTTTGTATATTAAGATTTAATAAAAGTGGTGATAAAATTTGTTGACTTTTTCTTTTAATTTAATGTTTTTGTTTTTTTTTTTTTGAAATGCTGTGTCTAAAGATCTGTTAAATTTAAAATAATTTTTAGAAAACAATTTGAATAACTTTTAAGGTGAGTATTATTATGTGTGATTGATTTCTTGTAAAAGCTAGAAAATAGATTTATATATTAATTAGATTAGTAGCTGCTTCTTAATCATTTATACATGGTATAGCTAAATTCTGGAAAAAAAAATGTTTTTGTAAAAATATAGGATATACATGGTGTTTTAAAATACATGTACATATTAAGTTCAGGAATGTATAATGTCCAAAAACGGGTGGCACCAATTTTAGCATTGAAATTCTAAAATTATGACTTAATTTTCCCTTTTTCTGATCATTATTATAGGCTTGATTCTTAAACCAACATCAAATCCAACAGTATTGACAATTTGGAAACCCCATAATGTAAAGCCCTATTACCAGTTTGTAACAAACTGTATGAGAAATATTAATTAAAGATAATCATATAATAATTTGAAATTGGAAACAAGGTTAACACTGGAAAATCGTTTAATAGGCGCCCGACATTACAACAGACTACTGCTTGTCTTTGTAAAACCTCCTTACTAAAGAGAAATTAATAACAATAAATCTAAGGGAGAAAGCACTACATTCCATTTTAAAAGGATCTCATGAGCGTCCACTAAGTATTTAAGTAGTATTCTTGTCATCAAGTCATTATAATACAGTTGTGCTTTACATGTCAATTGGTATTAATTTATTGAGTCTGTGATTTTATTTGTTAAGTGCTAGACCTATTTTTATTAATAAAATGGAAAAAATTGATAGTAAATGAAGTAAAATATGCATTTATAAAAGTTTTGTATGTATATGGTGCTATCGAATCATTTGCATTCCTCAAACACCCAGTAAGCAGGTATATAGGGTAAAACATTTAGTAATATTTCATTCACACAAACTAGTGTTATTTAAATCATTTGAGAATGTCTGACACGGGTCATATTTTTAACGAGAGTGACTGCTATATTATGTTGAACAATATATTGGCAAAGATATCAGATATCAGACTACAATGAATATCTCAAAATAAAATAAAGCTTAAAAAGACCCTCGGGCCTATAGCTTTTAAGTTTTTTTCCATTTTGCTCTTCCTGTTGCTAGACTTCCAATCCTTTGTTTTTCATCATCTTGCAAACTTCCGTTCATTTCCTTCTCGGTCTTCTTCCCTTCGGTAGAAAACGTAAACTTGGTAGTAATATTTCATTCATGCACACTAGTGTTATTTCACTTGCTTGAGAGAAGCTTGACAAATATATTTTTAATGAGAGTGGTGTTGTGCTTTATGTTGATCAAAATATCAGCAAAGATTAAAGTGAATATCTCTGAATAAAATTATATTAATATAGTTCAAACTTTTTTATGTATCTGTCTGAACAAGTACAGGCCACCCATTGTAACAGAGCTCATTACCGACTCAAAGGTAAAACTGATATTAGTATAAGATAATGAGTGCAGATTCAGTGATGAGGATGACGAAACCTCCATTCTGGGCAGCTATCCTCGACAATCGCTAAAAAACGAACCGTTTTCGAAAGTGAGAGGTTGAAAAGCGAGTAGTTTTTGAAATCTATATTCTTGACTGACGTTCGATGAGTATTCGTTTTTTAAGACGTGTACGTTTTTAACAAGCAAATAATATGTCTGGCATCACTGTAAACTGTCTATATCATTGAATTCAAGTAATGTGCAGGCCATAAAAGAATAAGGATTATGTAATTTAATTACAACAAACCAATTGTAAATTTGTCGAACGATGATTTTTTCTAATCACATAATATATATCGATGTTCAGGATAATCTGAATCGTTAATTGTTGGCGTAAAAATAGCTATACGGGTGCAGTTAATGCAATCTATAATTCTAGGAAAATCGTACGTCATAAAAACCTAGTTTTTATGGTAAAAAATTCATTTAACTAATAACTTTGCTTATCTTATTCAGTTCTTTAATATTTTGTGGCAATTTTACAAAATTGTAAAAATTTCTGGACACAACGTGTGATACAGAAGAGCTTTGAACCGCAAGCAAATTAACATTGTAAATAAAACATACATGAATTAATAATTAAATTCTTACACGGTAAGATATAAAAAATATTCACTCAATATCAGTTAAAATCAAAAACTGGATTCTGCCTCTGCAAGTCTGATTCTTATCTTCTAAGTTTTCTAATTGTACAATTATTGATAATATAATTGAAAGAAATTCTCAGCTAATCTACTTCTTTAGTACAGCAAACCATATTTATAAGAAATTAGATACTTTTGTAGGTATTAATAAAAAGTAGTTTACCTAGAATTTGTTAAAATCAATCAATATTATTAATCGTCCTAAAAGTGACATATAAGTGACATTGACTAAATCCTTGAAAACATGCACGTTTTATCAAAAACGTGTGAAAAATTCCGCTCGCTGTAAAACACCCGTTTTAAAAGCGTACACGCTTTTAAAACGAATGTCGAGAATAGCGAATAGCTCGTATGTTGCTAAAGCGTATACGTTTTTTAGAAAACGATAGCCGAGGATAGGGCCCCTGACTGACTGTGCAGCACTTGAGAATCCAAGTGCACTATACTTAGGAGCATACCAAATATAGGAGAGTGATCTTCCTAACTTGGAGCCACTCAAAATCCTACATTTTCTTGAGAAGATATGATTGGAAGGGTCGTTATAGGCATTGAGATTATTCCCTGCTGCATGGACGACATAAGGGGACAAAAGATCTTTTAGGTCGCAGTACATTAGATAACTTTCCTATAAAGAGTATTGAATTTTTATGGTTGTTACGTCTGTGCAATTAGAGAATGTTCCTTTTTCAATCATTTTGAGAGCCTTTCTAATACATCAAAAAATTTTGGGATCAATCTTAACTCTCCAATATAAAGAGACGAGGTCATTGCGATAATTTTGGGACCCAAATGTGTCCCAATTTGTAATATTTGTCATTACTCTAAAAATTAGATCAGGCACAAACGAAAGTTAGCAACAACGCGAACCAAGGTACTTGTTGGTTGTTTGTTTACGATTAATTAGGAATCTTCTAGATTTGTACATGAGCTATTAAAAAAAAAATAGTGGAGTACGGGTGAATTAACTTAAATTTTTAAAATCTATTTATTAATACTCTCGCTTTTATGGATAAACTGTTTCGAACATTTCACTCTAAATAGTAATTTTGCAAATTTTAGAAGATTCCCAAGACTAATCTATTTTATAATTACATGTATTTCAATAACAGTCCAGATTTCTTATCTTTTAAACTATTGAAGTAAAAATTATTAACAAATTTAGGAAGGTTATTAAAAGATAATTTGTATTTAGAGGTGATAGATAATAACTCGCCAAACATAAGACACGATACCCCACTGTGATTTAAATAAAGATGTATTAATAGATATTAGTTACTGCTAGTGTGCCACCCATTAAATCCTGCATTGAACTATAAAAAATCTGAATTACTGTCGCCTTTAATTCCAGTCTTTTGCATCACCTTGTATAAACATGTTATGTAAAAAATACATATTTGTCATATTTCATAATGTGTATTTGTTGTTCCATCAGATATTTGTTGAAATATAGAAATGAAAGATTTTAATATTTATAAAATTGTATCATTTTTTATAGTGTAAAATAATTCATGTAATATTAAGTACAATAGAGGGTTGGTTCTCCTAAAAAATTCAAATTTTGTAAAATAAATAAATAATTTTATCTAATTATTTTTGTGTATTCGTAAAATTGATTTTTTTTTTTTTTTTTTAATATAAAAAGAAAATTACCATTTTTCAGTTTTTTATTTAACCATTAACCCGTTAATTCTTTTACTTTGCATTTTTTAGCTAGTTGATTTTAATTTATATTGACATTTCTTTAGATACAGTTTTCTATTTCAAATATACACCTCTCCAAGAACCAAAACCCTGTTGAGTAAATTTAAAAGGCTATATTTCCAAAATTAACCTAATCGTACAGAAATTGTGTAATATTTAAATATTAAGACGTTAATATGAAATTTATCTCTTTATTGATAACGCTAGATACATATGTGATTTAATAAATTGATTTTGGTGAATGGTTTCAGTATAGCAGTTTCAACCAAAGTTTTATTAAAAAAGAACTTGCTCAAAGAATTTTATGAGGCTTGATGACAAAATGCAACACCAGTGATATGCGATCTGATGTTAGAAGAAAATAACGAAAGTTTGTAGAAATTATATTGATTTTTTTTTATATACATCATTCAAGACTTCTACAAATCTTCAATCTTTACTACAGGAAACTAGGAAAATAAAGTTTAACTTTTTCTATCTTGTATCATTCACTGCTTAATACGGTTTTATTCTTATTTATTTTTTCATCTTATGATCTGTCATTATATTGTTTTGCTTTAATACTTGCAACTTAGGCTCAGCAATCTGTTATTAATCATCTTGATGGTTTTGGCATGTTTGCCAGTGTATCTGAGACAATTATTTTATACTTTCTGCTCATCTTTGTATTTCGCATATTAAATATTGTTAATGTTACAGGTTTAGCTCCTTATTATGTCTAAATGCATTTTGCTTTAGATTCCCCTTCACTACCTTGTCATTACATGCCCTACATTTTTATTTTTCTATGCAAAATCCCGAAAAGGTAATATGTGATTTGAGAACTCAGTTCTTTATGGTTGATATATTTATTTTTCTAACATCAGTTTGGACTTGATCCGTTCCTTAACAGAATATTTAAATGGTCGCATTTTCAATTGAGAAAAAAATTACTAGAAGCCTCTTAAAATCTGAATGAAACGCTCAATATTTTTATTGTATCTCTGTATAATCAATTTTTGTTTTGCTTCATTAATTAAATTGGAATTCCCAACAATAAAAATGTATTTATAGTAAAGTCACATAATAAATTAAAATTTTTAAACATAAAGTCTAAAATTAATTTTGACAAATTGAATATTTTGTATAATTTTTTTTTAAATGCTATACAAAAAAAAAATAAAACTTTGTTAATACAGTCTTAATTTTAAATATTGCCGATTTCTCTTTATTTTTTACAATAAAAAAAGAACATGAAAGTATCTGATGTTTCTCATTTTTGCAGGCGTCGTCAATTACCTGTGGACACCAAAAAATTTGGAAATAAAGATCTAATTTCCATTTTAAATTACTATTCAGTGGTTTTGCTTCTTATTTAAAAACCCGACTATCCACAAATCCATTTCCTATTAAAACAATTTTTTAATTTATTGCGTAAATTTTAACTCATAAATTGAATAAATTTATTTTTATTTAGATCCGGCTTTAATTTCCCGAAAACACCTCGAAACAAAAACTGGATTTAAAATGAACAAAAAATATAAAAAAAAAACAATAATTGTTGATTTTTTTTTATTAATTCCTTTTTATAAATCAAATTAATTTTAATTATGATAAAGCTTTAGCCAGCTGAAAGCTATAGTATTACATGACTTTATTACAATTTTTGTAAATATATAGGTGTATAAAATTAAATTTAATCTGAATATACATTTTTCTTAGTCGGATTTTAAGTGATTAGTCGCAATTTTCACAATTTCAGGAAAAAAGTATTGTATAATCTTGAACATTCAGTAAATATAGACTTTTTTCATATATTATGGAATGTTTCAATGAAATAATCCTTCCCTGTCCTCAGATTGTAAGTTATTTACCATATCAGTCATTATTAATTAAAAATCATTCTGGTATTCAGTTTATTCCTATAAAAATTTGCTTCCATTATCAGTTATGAAGGAATGACGCACAAGGGTATCATCGACATATAAGGGTCTTTCGTTCGCTGTTGTTGCAGTGTCCACCAGTGTAAATTACACCAGTTACACCACCTTATTTACCTAGTTTACTTTTTCCTTATTCCTTTTACACATTTCGAGTGTAATTTATTCCTGCTGAATAGCTGGTGGAGAAAATATCCACCAAAGAACACCACATCGCTGACAGGAAGGTATAGTGTGTTTTACACTGGGCCAAAGGAAAGGTTTAGTATCCGTTGGTGCAGTTCATTCCTACACCAGTGGAGCGAACGAAAGAACCTGCAGTTTGGACAGGATTAACTGCATCAATGGAGTACAATTGGAAAATATGGGTTGATGAAAGACTGAACTTTTGAGTCATGGGTCATCAATTATCACAAATACATACTTCTCTGCTTAGATAACAACATAATCTCATTTTTAGCTGTATGCAGTTTTCTCCAACTTTTTAAAATCTAAATAGTAAAGTTTTGGAAGGTCCTCAAAATTGGCATTTGGGCAATGACCTCTTTCGAAACTGCACAAGTGTGCTTGCTTCAATCGACAATATTAATGAAACTATGCATTTAAAAAGATTAGTCATAAATTGTACATGTTGTTGGGTCAAAAATAGGTCGATTGAACCTTATTTACCTAGGTACAAAATTGGATACACAAAAAGTTACAGGGTGTTTAAGCTAAAAAATGTATATTATTTTTTTAACGTTGCTCTTAAACCGTTTAACATTTTTTTAATGAAATTTTATATGACTTGTAAGAATACCACGACTAATAAAGCTGAGGTAGAGGCAATATTTTTTTCTCGATTTTGTAGATTTTTCGAGCCCTTTTGACCATCCAACTTTTTTGTGGTATAAAATTAGTCAAAAATGGAACGCCACTGGAATTTAACATCCATTTTCAAACTTTTGTCTCTTAGTATTTGTAAAATGTTTGGTTTAAATTAAATGGTACATTTAAATTTTTCAATGTAAATTCTACGTTTGCAAAAATAAAATCAGGTTTATTATTAAATTACAACTATTAACATGAAAATTAAATAATTTAGCAGGCGTTCAAAATGACCTCCTTCCTGTATGCACATAATACACATTCTACATTGTTTTAATAATGAGAAACTTTAAAAATTTAATTACAAACAGAAAGCAAGGTTCGCAAGTATTTTTCACTTGTTCAGATCTAATTTTTTATGTACTCTATTTTAAGTAAATTTTTGTCAAAGTGAAAATACATAGTTTCACTTTGTAAAAACGAGTAGGCATTGGTTAATTATTCCCTACTTAATTGTTCGTTGTTGTCTATCTTGACATGAAGTTATTGTGGACAAAAGTTCAGCTTTTTACCATTTGATTAAAAATGTAAAAGTGTAATGCGCTTGCGCGACATTAAATTAACTAATTTGTCTAAATTTCTTACAAAGGCAAAATATAGTTTAAAAAAGAAGAAACGACAAATGGTTACTGACTTTTATATCGCTTCTCCGGAAGAACAATGACACAAGTGCAAATTTTGACTTTGAGTTAATTATAGTATAATTACAAAGGAAATTGTACTTATCCGGTGGAAAAACGTAAACTAGAGTAAGTTTGTTTCCTCGAAGTCCCTCGTCGATTATTTCCCAACTGTTCCTCAACTTCTGAGCTGTAAGTTTCATACTACATGTTTTTTAATTTTCACTTATGTCATTGTTTTTCCGGAGAAGCAAATTATGTTTCAACAATGTTTTAGAATTTTGGTTTCATATCTTATTAAAATAAACACGTAAAAAAATTACCAAAAAACAAAGATTGAAGTATTTTACAAATTATTCGCCTAAAAAAACGAAAAAACAAGTAAATATTGTTTCCACTGTTTTTGAAAAACCATCCAGGATGGAGATTTACCTGTGTGTCGTTTATGTCCAAGGTTGACTACTTTCCATTGTTACTTTTCACTAATTTTCCAGACATGTCCATCGGACTAGTCCAAAAATAATTTTTCATGAAAAGTTCCATTACTACTATTTAGCAGGACCAGTATTTCTTCCCAATAATTTAAACGGAGAAAACTATTTGTTATTTTTACAAAACTATTTGCCAATCTACGAAGATGTATGAGTCATAGAGAGGCAGTTCCCGATCGTTCTGGGTCGCCTAGAGTATTCTGGTACAGAGCTGGCTTTTATATAAATGGCGCCAGTTTGTAGAAAGAAGTTAAGTTTCAATTTAAGTGTTGGACAGTAAAGACAAATTGTAATAAATAAATTAGAATTGTGATTTATAATAGTGTCTAAATCTATCTATATACAGTGAGCATCATAAGTCTTACCCCCCCTAACTAACTCGTTACTGGAGTCTTGTTAGGAAAATCGCCGAGACAGGTCGATTTTTGTTTTCTACAATGTACATTTTTGTATGATTAGTTTACCCTTAATTTCATCCCTTACTGGAGGGGAACAACCCTTTCGAAAAATTTAAATGGCATGGGGTGGTGAGTGATAGCTCATTTGAAAGAGGGTTTTATTCTCTATTCAACCATGTAAAAAATTTTGAAATTTGCTTCATTACGTGTTGATTTATTAATGTTTAAAAATAACAAAACCTCACAAAATAGGAAAGCAACGTAAACTAATAGTGACCTTCTAATGGCAAAAAGTCTTACTTCACGGCTGAACCAAAACCGAAATAATGCAGGACCGAATTTTAATTCTAAGGATGAGTGCGCTACGTTAATTTCCGTTATTCTGAAACAACAATTAGTCGAGAATTAATGAAGCAAATTTCAATTTTTTTTACATGGTTGAATAGAGAATAAAACCCTCTTTCAAATGAGCTATCACTCACCACCCCATGCCATTTAAATTTTTCGAAAGGGTTGGTCCCCTCCAGTAAGGGATGAAAGCAAGGGTAAACTATTCATACAAAAATGTACACTGTAGAAATCAAAAATCGACGTGTCTCGGCGATTTTCCTAACAAGACTCCAGTAACGAGTTAGATAGGGGGGGGGGGGGGGGGGGTAAGACTTATGGGTGCTCACGGTATATAAAATTGTTTGTCCTGACTGACTGACTGACTGACTGACTGACTGACCTATCAACCTACAGCCAAAACTACTGAGCCTAGAAAGCTGAAATTTGGAACATAGGTTTATTTTATAACGTAAGCATCCGCTAAGAAAGGATTTTGAAAAATTTTAACTTTAAAGGGGGGAAATGGGGGGAGGGAGCTTTTAATGAAACTCTTTGTTCTTTAAAGTTAGAAACATGAAAATTTAAATTATAGCTACTAAGCATAAATAAATAATGACGTGTTTCAGGGTTTTTCTATTTTCAGATTTTAAGGGGGGGAAACGGGGGGTGAAAGTTTGTATGGGACTATTGATTTTTTTTGTTCCCTTTGAAGTTAGAACCATGAAAATTGGAATTGCAGCTACTGACTACAAATTAATAATGTTGTGTTTCAGTGTTTTTGGATTTTCACATTTTAAGGGGGGGAAATGGGGGGTGAAAATTTATTTGGGATTATCTATGCTTTTGGTTCTCTTTAAAGTTAGAAACATGAAAATTGGAATTGCAGCTAATGAATACAAATTAATAATGTTGTGTTTTAGGGGTTTTGGATTTTCACATTTTAAGGAAGGGGGGGGGGGGGGGGGGGGAATGGGGGTGAATGTTTATTTGGAGATATCGATTTTTTAAAGGTAGGAACTTGAAAATTGCAATTGTAGGTTCTCATCATAAATAATGAAGTGTTTCAGGATTTTTGCATTTTAACATTTTAGGGGGGGAAATATGTTTAATAGTATGTATATATTTTTTTGTTATTTAAAATTTGAATTACAGCTACTGATTAAAAATGATGTGTTTCATGGTTTTTGGATTTTCACATTTTAAGGGGGGGGGGTGGGGGGTAAAAATTTGTATAAAAGTATATTTGTACGTTGGAATTTGAAAATTATAATTGTAGCATAAATAAATAATGACGTACTCTGTGGTTAGATTTTTGTATGGTAGTATTATAAAAATAAACTAAAATTAAATATTAATAAAAAATAATTAAAATCAATAAAAATTATTAAAAATCAATAAAAATAATTTAAAATAAATAAAAATAAATAAATAAAAAATAATAAAATTAATAAAAATCATTAATAATTAATAAAAAATAATAAAATTAATAAAAATCATTAAAAATTAATAAAAATAAATAAAAACCAATAAAAATTATTTAAAATAAATAAAAATAAAAAAAAATGAAAAAAAATTATTAAAAATGATAAAAATGAATAAAAATTAATAAAAATTAATAAAAATTAATAAAAATAAATAAAAATTAATAAAAGTGAATAAAAATGAATAAAAGTGAATAAAAATTAATAAAAATAATGCAAATAAATAAAAATGAAAAAATGAATAATAAATAAAAATTAATAAAAATGAAAAAATGAATAATAATAAATAAAAATGAATAAAAATTAATAAAAATGAATAAAACTGAATAAAAATGAATAAAACTGAATAAAAATGAGTAAAAATGAGTAAAAATTAATAAATACAAAAAAAATGAACAAAAATAAATGAAAATCAATAAAACTAATAAAAATTAATAAAAAAGGAAGTTATATATTTTTTTATATTAATAACACGACTACATGCGAGAAAAGTCGCGAGCAAAGCCGCGGGCAATAGCTAGTATTATATAAGGGTCTATTTATACTGCCTTAGTATTAGTATTTGTATTAGTATTATGATTAAGCATTAAATTTGTTAAATCATTCAAAAAAGGTATTTATACTCGTTTTATAATTAGTATTAGTAATTCTTTTTTAAACCTAATACCTAATAAGATATAATTCTGCAGTCAACAAAATATATGGTTACTGAAGAAATGTGTAAGAGGCCGGTTGTGTTCTTTTAAGATATTTGAGTTTTAAATGTGTTCCTATTAATATTTTTACTAGTTAGTTTTATTTAAAAATATTATTATTCAAAAATAGGTTTAATTAAGGACATTTTAACGGATTTAAAACTCAAATTTATAACAAATAAAAAGAAGCAGAAATTTGATACAAATCAGAAAAGAGGCCTTTGCTTCCTCGTGGTGACATGTCATTTGTCAACTTTATAATCGGTGAACACTGCTGATACACAAAAATTGTATACAGAGCATGATTTGTACCGAAATATTATCATTTTCGAGCTTGTTGGAACAAACATATAAACAACATAATCATATGTGTATTGTCAATTATTCTTATCCGTTGTTTATTAAAAACAAAGGCTAAATACGCAATTGATTATTTATAGAAAAGAAGAAATTTAATGTTTAATTTAAAAGTTGAACCTGTCAATTATTAAGCATAAATATTAATGCTAATACTAATCATAAATCGAGTATAATGTCCCCATTACATTGTGAAGGTTCAACTTAATGCTTAATCATAATACTAATGCAAATACTAATAATAAGGGAGTATAAATAGACCCTAAATTAATTAGTACGTTATAAATAAATTGTAAATAGTGTTTTAAATAAATAAAATAAACAAATGTTACATTAACCTTCTTGGTTACATTTTCGTGCACTGTTGGAACTTTCAAATGGACATTATACCAAATGTCGGCAACGTAAGATACTCGCAATAGTTGTTGATATAACTCCTCTTTGCATACTGGAATAGTCGAGGCATCAAAGTTTCGTAATGTCTTCATGATGTACGATTTTAAAAATAGAGCCAATTTGACTTCGTTAACGTCGTTGATGTGGTTTTATCATACAACCTACAAGAATGTATAACGTTTCATACGAATCGATGTGTGACTTGTTAATTATTCTATATAATAGAGGAATAAAAATCAAACCCGCACACAAATCGGTCAAGCACGGAAAAGCTTTCTTCACGTTGTTAATAAAAGCATCTTGGAATTCTTCATTCTGCAAAACAATTTGCAACGGCTTCTTCTTTCCTTTGCAGTACAAAGTTGGGATACAATCGCATCCGGTCATTTCATGAAGACCTGCCAATTGTACGATTAATTGTGCACTTTAGCGACATGCCATGGGTGATATATTCGTGCTTTATACTTCAAAATACACATAAAAATGCCGGCATGGCACTTAAAATATGAAAATGTGACAACTTTGGAAGCCAATAACTGACGTTAGCGACATCGCATCGTATGGCAGTGATATATTCGTGCTTTATCCTCCAAAATATTCATAAAACTGCCAGCTTGGCAGTGGGGCCTTTAATACACTTAATCTATACAAATGTAACAACTTTGGAATCCAATATCTGACGTTGGCGACATCGCATCGGTATGGTGCTATTAGAACTTTGTTTAGGACATCAAAATTAACACATTTCCATGGTGGGTCCTATTATACATGTTCATTGCTAAAGATGACATGTTTGCCTAATTATGGCGGCCACTTGGCGACGCCCCAGAAGTATGGCGTTTTGAAATCTTTGTTCTACAGTTCATTATTACAAAGATCACGAAACAACAGCGTGGGGCCCATGATCCATTTTCACAGTGGAAACATTACACGTTTCGGAAAGTATGGCGTACCTTAAGTGACGCCATATTGGTATGGCATATTGAGATCGCGGACTTTGGCAACCTCCTTGATGACATAAAACAAGAACCAAAGTGGGGCCTATGATCCAGGGGCATGGATATTAATTACACGTTTGAAAATTCACCACCCCCCCTAAAAGCTACACTTTAGGGGTGCCATACCGGGAATTCAAAGTGGGGAATAACGTTGTCTATCAACCCCCAAAGCCTCGGCGTGATACATGCAAAAACCCTGTCGGCTCCCGGTCTATATCCAGCAAGTTAGATAGGAAGGGGACCCGATGCACCAATTGAATGGTCACCGCTCGGTCCAGATCTCAATCCACTGGATTTTTGTTTTTTGGAGATTTATGAAAGACTGTTTATTCCGTGGAAATAACTAGTGAACATCAATAATTAAGCAATCGAATTATTGAAGCTGCTAACGTATTTGAACAAAAAAAAAAATATTTTTAAAAAATTCGATTTTCATTCTCAAAACGATGTAGAATGTGTATACAGGAAAGATGAGGTTATTTTGTTGAACACCTGTTAAATTAAATTATTGTAATTTGAGGTTAATTTAATAATAAACTTGATTTGCATATTTAAACAATATTTTATAACCAAATATAAAGAGATAAAAAAGTTTGAAAATGGATGTTGAATTCCAGTGGCGTTCCATTTTCGACTAAATTTGGGTGGTAAAAACGGCGATGACCTACATAAATCGAGAAAAAATATGGCCTCTACCTCGACTTTATTAGTCATTGTATTCTAACGCGCCATACAAAATTTGATGAAAAAATGTTAAACGGTTTAAGAGCAACGTTAAAAAAATTAAATTAAATTTTTAACTTACTGTAACTTTTTGTGTGTGAAATTTTGTACATTGGTAAGTAAGGTTCAATCGACCTATTTTTGACCAATCATTTTGATATAACAAGCACTTTTGATACTACGAGCGCCATCTCTTGGATATGCTAAATGATCTTCTTACATAAAGATTGGGTTATGTTCAGATGAAACTTTTGGAAAGACGTCGCATGGATGGTCAATTTGATTTAATCTTTATTTTATTAAGAACAAATTGAAGCAATGAATGTAAAAAGTATTTATCTTACAATATACTGCGTTTGGAAAGGGTGAGTATTTGATTATTTTATGTGGTTTTGCTATCTCAAATGTTGTGGAGAGATGGAAAAAGCAGTTTGTGGATGTCTGCGGATTATTAACATTGGACGTATTTAAAAATATTAATATGATTGAAAGGCGACAGTATTGCATAGTTTGGACAATAAAACATTAAATGTCCCTGGTTATGTTAACTAAAGGTAAGTAATAATTAAGTGAAACAAAGTTTTGTAAAACCAAAAAGACAATTTTTTGTGAAAAATAATTCATCACTCCCATAATAGTAGTTGTGCAACAAGTGAGGAAAACATTTTTTTTAAGAATATCTTGGTGAGTATGAATTAATAACAAATAATATGATCCAATTATTGGTCTTATTTTACAAATGTATGGGACAGGTAGAATTCATTGTGGTCTATCCCAAAATGTTGAACGATGATATCAAGTTTCAAATCTACTACTGAATGATTAAACTTTTTTTTATTTTGGGTTAAAACTATGCCAGCGATGTACGACCACATAGATAAAATTTTTGACATATCTGAATTAATAAACTGGACGAATTACACTGGTTTGAAATGTTGTTCAATCTTGGACGGTCGTTTTGGTAGAGTAAGTATATTAAAAATTAAATATTTGTCAGTGGCGTACTGTGACATTTTTGGAAGGGGAAGCGATTGTATAAAAATACAGCAGGCCAGTAAGCACAGCGCCGCAGGTGAAAATTTTTCGCGGCGCATTCACCATTTTGTCAAAATCTTGCTTTTTTCCTCAGTACTACGGATATTCGAGATTGAGATTTTTGAAATGTTACTATTACTTTATTACCTAGTTTAGTACTAGAAGCTATAAAAAAACTTACCATTGGAAAGCTTCCTTGGTTTATTTAAACGTAAAAAAAAACATTTAACTGAAGTTTTATTTTATTTTTTCCAGCATTTTTCGCACAGTTGACACAGCAGTTGACATTTATTTATACTTAAGATCTATTCGCCTATCCTCAATGATTGCAAATTTGTCTATATAACATCGTCGTAAAATTTTGGATTTTCTGATAACTGTTTAACAAGCTGTTTTTCAATGAATATTAGGGCTAAATTAGAGAGTCTGTCTTCACTTGTTGAATTTCGTATAAAACTTTTAATGCGCTTTAAAGCTGAAAAACTTCGCTCAACTGACGCACTTATGGCTGGGATGGTTAGTACTAATTCACACAACTTGACGACTTCACAAAGAGATTTATTTAAATCAGTTGTTATAAGAAAATTTAACACATTGATGGACGTCTTTTTATCACTAATTTCAGTTGTTTCATTAACAACACTTAACTGGAACTTTAATGCTGGAATATCGAAAAAAATTCCATAATTTAATTTTAGTAAATTAAAAGCTTCCGATGGAAATTTTGATGAATCGTAGTTATTAATATTAAAATTGCACAATTCAACAAATTTTAATTCGTTAAAGATTTGAAATCGAGAGTTCATTTGTTGTAAAATATTATCAAAAATTTCGTCGTATAATCGAAGATAGAAGGTCTCTCTGTCACCGACATTATCAATTCTAATTCTCTTTCTTTCAGGTTCTAAGCCAATGTTTTGAGTCTTATTCCAAAAGTGTTCAAACTGATCTCGTTTTATATTCATTTTATTTTTAAAATCATCAATTTGTTTAATGCAAAAGCCAATGTCATTTGACTTTGTCTGTAAAATGTCGAATAAAATGTCAGTAAAAGGGAAAATCTCTGCAAAAATGTTGATCAAAAAATTGAAATTAAAGTTTTTTTTTTGAGCCAATACAAATACCCTTTAGCGGCAGTAACAGTTTCAGCGTCCCATGTTTCTTTATTATCCCAAACGTCTTGAAAAAAGTGTATCAAAGAATCACTGTATTGAAACACTGCAACACGTCCATTGTAGTTTGATCGCTTCAGAGCAACTTTTAGAAACCTTTTTTGAACGTGAATGTCCAAAGCGCGAGTTCTTTTCGATGACTTTGAAAAGAAGGAAGGCAAACCACTAAGCGTCGAAAAGAAAACTTTGCAATCTTTAATATTATCCATGCTTCGCGATAAAACCAAATTAAGTCTATGTGCTATACAGTGAACGAAAATTGCATGTTTAAACTTTTCTTTCACTTTAGCTTGAAGGCGTCCTAAATGGCCAGCCATTACGGCAGCACCATCGTAGCTCTGGGCAACAAGCTTAGAACCATATTCTAAACTTGAAATAATGTCACAAACAATTTTAAACAATGCACCTGCAGTTCGTTCGCTAGGGACGTCCAAAAATCCTAAGAATCGCTCTTGAGGAATGCCATCCAATACATATCGCACAACAATGGATAATTGACTTAAGTTTGCTACATCTGTGGTTTCATTAAGCGCAATTGATAGGAAAGGTGCTTTTTTAATTTGACTTTTAATGTGATCCATCACAACGTCGGCAATGCATTTAATTAAATCATTTTGGATTCTGTTTGAGATACCTCGGAAAGTCTTCGAATCAATGAAATGATTTTTTAGGGTATCATCGTATTTTGCTAAAAAACTTAGAAGGTCCATGTAATTTTCTCGATTGGCGGATCCACTTGCCTCATTGTGACCCCTAAAACTTAGTTCATGCTCTCCCAGGGACAAGTTACATCTATTAATCGTTGTAAGACATTTCTTTTTTTTAACCTTTCATTGTGAATTTTGTTGCTTATTTTTAAATGATTGTCCAAACTGTGTTTAATGCGATAGGTCCCGAATGTTTTTTCTTTAATTGTAGCACTTATATGAGATTTGCTATTTACATGTCGTTTTACACTTTTGTGACTGAGTTCCAATGTTTTTTTTCGGCTATATTAAAAAGTAGGCAAGGACAGCAAAACAATTTCTTTAAAGTTTTGCAGCCGGTTAACCATTCATACTTTTTATTGAACCCTACGTGAAAATGCCTGGTAAATTTCTTTGCTTACTTTTCTACTTTCGTCTCTAAATTGATAGGATCCTTTAGTCTACTAGAATTAATGTCTGTTTTCTCTTCAAAATTTCTACTTGAAAATCCTTTTTTCAATAAAGAGCACACAATATAGACACAATTTACAACATTATTATTGTTCACAACCACAGTGCATAGTTCCTCCATTTTACAAAAAGAAAAACAACTACGAAAAACAAACCGAAATCTACCTAAAGTCTACGATTTTCCTTACACGTCGATTCGCGGTGCGAATTGCAATATGCGTGTAAGGCGACGTAACAATCGCTGCCTCGCGACCGTATTTCACGTGTCCAAATAGACTGACGCGGCAAAGCAGGGTCAATAACACGAAGCAAAATCAATTGGAAAATGAACCGACTATTTTAAGACGCGCTTCCGTCGACGGACTAGAAGTATATAGTGTGTGCATTTACACAATTAATTTTCTCATGGGTGGTGTGCGAGCGTTTCCACATTACACCAATGAGTACATTTACGAAGTTTACGTAATGTTTCAGAGAAAATATAGTACATAATTTAATATTATTTTCTATGCATTGTAAACTGAAAAATATGTATTTTTAAATGTCAAAGTGTAGGAAAGCAGTGCTTCCCCCGCTTCCATGGACCGTACGCCCCTGATATTTGTATAAAAAATAAAAATATAAAAAAGGCAGGGCAGAGTGTCGAACCGCAGATATTTTTTTACCAACTGATCTACTCCGGTACGAAGGTGTTATCACTTCACACAGTAGTCTGTGAATAGTGGTAAACCACTAAGGATGTAAGTGTGCAAAAAGGATGATTTATAAGGATTTCTCGAGGACGTATGATGATTTCTTGAAGATGTACAAGGATATAAAAATATTTTACAAGAATTTATTGGACACAAAACTCAAAATTTTTAAATCACACTAAAATAAAATAGAAATAATAGTATATTACATCACGAGCGTGGAAACGAGTGGGAACTATTGTCGCACGAGGCAAAAACCGAGTGCGACAATCACGCGAGTGAAAAATCGCTTTGTCACAAGTGATGTGCAATATTTTTCTAAAACGTCCACAAAATAATTTTATCAAAAAATGTAAAACTAGGAAATCTGGCTATAAAGGTTCCATCAAGATGTGACTGGTTTTAGATGTTTTTTTATATGCCTTATTGAATAATTTTAAATCGTTTTACAGATAGTGTTTTGTCAAAATTAAAAATATTGTGATTCCATTTACAAACAATTTCATAGAAAGATAAAATAACGGGTACAAAAAATATTAGAATACATTGTTTTTCTCATTAGTTGCTGTTTTTCTTTTAAACAAATAAGTTGAACTGTGAATAAAAACTTTTTTAATATTAATGGTTACCCAGTTCTCTACTCTCAATTTTTTCTAAACAGTAATTAAAATAGGAAATAAATAGCTAAAAGAATATTATAGGGGTTGTATTATGATAAATAACATGTATTATAAATAAACAATAGTCGTATATTTCCAATTTTGAAAATAGGTCCCCAGGCCTACAGGTGGCGAGTCCGGTCTGCGCACTCCAGAGTGGAGTGAAGTAATTAGGCGTAAACTGAGGGCGCATATGATTTTACTCCTTTTACTCTCGGAGTGCAATATCAGTTGTCAATGTGACATACCAGTACTTAAAGTCTAATCGTACTTATCCATATTAGTGATATTCACGAGAACCAAGAAAAAAGCTTTTTTTACTAAAGAATCAGTCACAATTATCTTATCGATTTAAATCGCCTATGCCCGATCCATACTCCACTTCGGTCAAAAAGAAACTTTTATTTTAACTCCTTCCTTTCCCGAACGCCTTAGGTACTTTAGGAGTAAATAGAGTGCGTACCTGTCTGCGCCAATGAACTGGAGTGGGGGTAGAATGCTTGTCAATAGGCTTGAGATGCGACTCTATGGGCAAAGACAGGTTATTTTTCATCTCACTCGGGAGTATTTATAATAACCATTTTCTATTTCACATTGTTATTGTCTGATCCACCAGCTTGTGGATTGAACAATAACAAAGTGAAACAGAAAATAGTTATTATAAATAGTCCCGAGTGAGATGAGCAATAAAAATGGCTGCGCCCATAGAGTCGCATCTTGTTCTATTGATAAAAAATACACGTTGGCTTTCTACCCCTCTCCACTTCATTGGTCTGCGCCCATAGAATCGCACCTCAAGCCTATTGACAAGCATTCTACCCCACTCCAGTTCATTGGGCCGAACTCACCTTTGGTTGCCATATCATAATCTGTCAAAACTTACTGGTAGCCATTTTGTTTTGAACTTAGAAAAATAAAAATTTCTATAAAGCCAGCCACTAATAGTGACATCGTAATTAGGGTCAAATAAATTCCATGCTAAAATCAGACTTATTGCAATATCTCTCTATTAAGGACAGGCACAATCTTTATTAAAGTTAGTGATCTGCGCATGCTCAGATGTCAAAATAAGAGCGGCATTAATAAAGCCCTATTGGCTTTGATGGTAATTCTTTCGTTGGAAATGACAGCTAGATGACAGTTCACGCTGAATGCCGTTTGTCCCGTTTGAATCGGACTAACAATAACAAACATATACGTTTTAAGCCCTTTTGACCTGCCACTGCGCAGGATTTTTCTGTTCAACGTTAATCTATACCACGTTCTCTACATAGTGTCGTTTTCCCGTTTGAATCGGACCACGTGATATACGCTTAGGTCCTTTTGACCTGTCACTGTGCAGGATTTTTCTCTTTAACGTTCATCTGTATTACGTTATCTACATAACGCCGTTTTTCCCGTTTGAATCGGACCAATAGCAGTGAAGATACGTGCTAAGGCCATTCTGGCTTTTCGTTCTGTGCAAAAATTCTCTTCAACGTTAATCTATACCACGTTCTCTACATAGTTCCGTTTTTCCCGTTTGAATTGGACCAACAGCCGTAAAGATACACGCTTAGGCCCTATTGGCATGATTTTTCCGTTCGAAGTTAAAAGAGATTTAATTCCCCCCACTCCCCCGCTGGTGGCTCGAGAGGTTAATTACTGATAAGATCCTCGACGTGTGACGTCACCGTAAAAATTGGCAGAATGAACCTTAGCGATTTCCCATGTTAATTTACATAAGGAATGGCCCCGAATGAACATAGCTCCTTTACTAAACTGACATTTTTTGAAATCGCAGCAAGCGTAAAAATAATGATCTACCAATTACATAATGTTGAACATTATTTTGCTAAAAGAAAACATAAAAATTAACCTTTTTGGTTTTAAAATCAATAATATGTATTATTAAAAGTTTATAAAAATAAAATTTGGTTAAACTTACAACCTAGTAATAATGCTGTTTTGGCACTTATTTTCCATTCTAAATCAGCACAAAATAATTAAAACACAATACACAACAAAATAGCCCACTTTTCTGAAAACTAAATAACTTTAACAAGCAATATAAACACACTACATACAATAAGTCGTTGGGAATAAATAAATATGATTTTCTATTTGTCAATATGTAAAAGAATGAAGTCAATCATATGCAACTACCAATACAAGAAAGTAGTACTATTGGTTTCCTAGATATCAGTAATTTTTTACCAAAACACAATTAAAACAATGCACGACAAAATAACCCACTTTGGTGAAAACTAAATACCTATCTTTAATAAGCAATATATGGTCTGTTCCAACAACCATCAGAAACCAGTCACTGACACCCGGATTCTGCGCAGTAGATAAATTGGCGGTCCCAATCATCTACTGGGTATTAGTGATAGTGACTGGTTTGTGATCGTTGTTGGAACAGGCCTATAGATACACATACTAAAAGAAGCTTTTGTTGTTTTTGTGTTAGTAGTGACTATATTTTCCTGTATATAACAGAGAAAAACTGAATTAATGTTTAAAATGCCGGGTTGCGCGGTGGCGACTTGCAAAAACCATAAAACGAAATCTAAAAATGGTGTAATGTAAAATATTTCCAAATGCCACAAAATCTGGGTAAATTCTTATCGAAGAAAGGACAAACTTAATTTAAACAATGGTTAGTAAAATGCCCAAGTATAAGGTTTAGAAGCAAAGAAAATAAATAGGTACCTATTTTAAAATTTTAGCAGATAAAACAGTAGTTTCATGTCCCAGTACAACGGTCCCTTTTAAAGTAATACTATGCATGAGCAGGACACGAACATATATAAGAATAAGATACATGAACAGAAAAATTGGCTCTGAGTATTTTCAAAGTAAACTTGACAAAAAAAATGTTTAAATATACCAAATAAAAAGTAATTTTTTGTATACTTACTTTTTATAAATAAATAATTTGTTTCTGCAAACTTATTTTTATTTCACAAAATAAAAGGGATTTCAAGAGAATTACCACGCCCAGAAATTACAAATTTGAGTCAAACTTGTATTTTTAGTCTATATTCTTTACTTATTTTATGGCCAGATTATGGATTTTGTCACAAAATACCTATAATTTATGAGAAAAATTAATGGTATTATTTACCTTATATATACCTTCATATTTGTAAACGAATATATTACAAAATAACCAATAAAGCTAAGTAACTGAATAAAATCTAAAACCGGCGAAATATCGAATTTCAAACACTATCTCCCATTTTATGCTAATAATTCTATGTCTCACAAGAACATACCGTTAGTCTGTGTATCGTGGATACACTGAAAGTCGTTGAGAATAAATAATAAATATGATGTTCTATTTGTCAATGCAACTAACTCGCTCCGCTCGTCCCGCAAATATTCACTCGTTACATAAAATAAGGCATTTCGTAACTGGTTTCATAAATAGTGATTTTATGACCTGCAAACGATAGTTAATAAAAAAATAAGAATAGAAGAAATGCATATGTCAAATAATTCGACCATATATTAGGATAGATACGCCTTACTCCTCCGAGCAATTACTAATAGAGGGAGCGTGAAAACGAGTTTGTAGGCGATTGTTGTGTTAGCAACATCTGTAGAGGAAGTGAGGAAGCGGGCACAAGGGGGAAGGTAAACATCCTTCTTGTTCAGTGGCGTATCATTTATCTATAAAAACACACATTGTCCAAACGCTTTAATTGTAAAAAAAACTAAAAAAATTTGCTAATTTTCCTATTTTTAAAATGAATACCGTCTTATATGTGTCTAATGCAGGAAATGAAACACAATCACTGTAAAGGTCTAATTTTTTCAATTGAATAAAACCTTAAAATCAATTTTATTATAAATACAGGAGCGACTAATTTCGGCCTTACAGGGACATCTTCAGGCCTGTAATATAATATTATTTAATTATTATAATAGGTTGGTCACTTACGAATAACATTAAATAGTATAAACCACAAAAATGGATCCATATTGTAGCGTTACAGCATTAACGAATTAAAGTTGTGAAAATAAGAGCAGTGCAAACGTACGGAATCTACAAGAGAAGAGGTGAGAATGAGCAATTACGAATGCATTTAAATTGCTCGGGATAACAAATTAAGCTGATAATGTAGTGGTATAGTCCCCGTCAAAGAAGGTCTGGATATGTTAGAGGACGACGTTTTCTCTGTAAATCTGGAGAATGTAAGGATGAAGGGAAGACGAATCTTGCTGGCTCAGGTGAAGATGGCTAGAAAATGGAGCGTGTAAATGAAAGCTCCAGTAAATATCGTCACTTTTGTCTAGTTTTTTATTCTCACTCACCGTTTCGGCATTATCTTCGAAATTCATTTTTAAAAGGAAATAAAAGTAATCATTCATGCAAGCATATAATAAAACAACATGAATTCATTATATTTAATAAGCTAATAAACGTTTGTTTCAATGAAAAAAACATATATGTGAATATAAAAAATATATAAATAGATAAGATTAATATCAAAATCAATAATTTGAAAATACAACAGATAATAAAATGAAATAAATTTATACAAGTACAAATAGAAAGTTAATAACATACCTTCTAAAAGTAACACATTTTAAGTAGATAAATCTTTAAAGAGTTTATTCCTGAACATAACTAATCTAACGTTCTTCCCCTTTTTAATATTATGAGGGTTTTTGTAGTTGAAATGAAAATTATAATTTATTTTGGTCCTAATAAAAATTTAAACATAGGTTATCAAAGAGTAAAATACATAATAGAACTTCATAATCCTAAATCGTTATCAAAAATTATTAATGGTAAAACTTCAAACAATAATTAGATTCTTAAACAAATTTCTAGTTTTTGTTTTGCAAAAGACTTTTTTGCCTTCTTCGGTTGCCTCTGCCACTTTTCTTTTAGTAGTTTTGAGGAGAATTTTCCTATGGAAACCAGTAGAACCATCAATTGGTTGGTAAAATTTTGATATTTTGGGTCTGGTAAGTCTTGTTAAACTTTCTTCTTAGGAAGCTGTAACCTTATAGAGAATAAAAATTTAATGTTAGATCAAAAGCTCTTAATTGAGAATTATATTTGCAAAGGCCGTTTTAATAATATTTTCAAAAGTTCTTGGAATCGTTGTTAACAGAAACCTGCAAAAAAAATATCATTTTATTCCTAAAATATAAGATATCACACAATGCACATTCATATAATATCATTGTGTTAGAAAAATACTAGGTAGGTACTGAGACAATTTAAAAAAGTATTTCGAGAAACTCAACTTTTAATGTCATCATTGTACTTAACTTTTTTATTGCTAAATTATTATAAAACCTATCGTCAATGTTAACGTGCCAAGTTTTTTTAATAATTATGTCCTTGTTATAGTAAAAACATTTAAACACATTTTTAAAGTTTTCTGGATTTCTGCTTTAAATTATCGTACAATTTAACTGACTAATTGTGTGTTTAAGTAAAGGTATATATCTTTTTTGTTATAACAGTCTTTGTATATTGCTCTAACTTTTTAGATAATCAGAGAAAATAGTAAGACATCTTAATATATCCTATTTCACCAACAAAAATGTAGAATAATTAATCTCACATCAAACGAAAAACGTCATTTTAGGATGTCCTAATAGGTTTTAACTTAAAAACTAAATAAAATGTATATTACAACTGTGTTTAAATAAATGAATGTTTTTATACCTGACTATAGCACTAGACAAACACTTTTTTAGATCATGATGATCTGCATAACTCAAAATAGTCAAAATCCACATTATTTAAGTTGTTCTAGTATTGTTTTAGCATAACGATGTAAACTCCAATAATAAATATTCACATTTTTTTGGGACGTTTTTTTAAGGAAATTAAAAAAAAACATGAATAATGTGATATTCTTGTTTAGTTTTGTACTATATAATATAGTTCATTAGGTAGTGATTTAGAAGAAAATTATGTTCTATTTATGGAATAAAAAATCACTCATAATATCTAAATATTTATACTAATAATAATACTCTCCCTAATTCACCCCCTTACGAGTGAATTTCAACCCCTGAAGTCGACTGAACGACTTGTGTAGGGGAAGGGACGGCTATTATTATTATTTGCCGTGGCGCTATTTATATTTTGGACAGGAAGACTATTTTATGTTTTTGGCTTTGAATAGTTTTCTTAAGAATTTTAAAACCTTCCTTAGCTCTTTTGGTATATTCCATGCATATCTTAGAAGTTCATTTTGAATAAACCTAAAACAAATTAAGTACAAAAACTGAAAATTTAAACAATACACAAAATTAGTCTTTTAGATTAAATTAGTTAAAAAAAAGTGTTAACAAAAAATGGCTATGCCTTTTTCCCTAAACATTCTTTTTGAAAGAAACTTAAGTTTCTCTACTTACTTGCTGTTTTAGTATTTTAGTAGCAGATGAATATATTGTAGAAGTAGCGACAGGATTGATTATTATACTTCTTTCGTCGAAATTGCATTTTTCTTTAATATTTTCCTCCCCTGAGGTCTGTAATAAAAATGTTCATTAGCATAAAAAGTAATTCAGGTGGTCACTTGTTGAATTCCTATATTTTGGAACCATGTATTTCTTTCTCATATCAAGAAAAGGAAACCTAAAAAAAAATAACAATAAACACAAAGATGTGATATTAAAATAATAATAAGTAATTAACCTTTACTATAATCATTATGAGACGGATGAAGACGAACTTAGCTGGAGCTTATTTGCTCTTAATTTTAATTTTTCGATAAGAAAATAAGAAAGTTTAATTGCAAATTAAAGGTGATTGCCTAATGCACTGCCTCTGATAATTAGGTTGTGTCTGTTCTTATTTATGATATTATCTTGAAGAATCATTTTCAACAGGCCTTTTACACATAAAGCATGTTTTCACCATATTATTAGAGATAATAAATCTTAAATATACATTTACAACCCTTACAACGTTATAAATAATAATATTTTCCGTAAAATACAAATAAGAAATTGACATGTGTCAGAACTGGCGCTGTCAAACTTGGCAACGCTGAATAAATAAGCCAATTACGGAAGAGGTATTTTCCCCCTCGGGAGGAGTAGATGTTGCTAACAAAATTTAGTGCGGGGAAGGGGGGAAGACTCCCTCTAGTAGTAATTGCTCGGAGCCTTACTCGTGGAAGTAGTGGGTTTAATGATTACCTATCTAGACGGGGAGAGAGGAAAGGAATACAAACGGAAAACTTGGCAGTGCCGTACCGTATGGAAGGGGTTATATATTGTTAATTACTATAAAATGCTAGATGAAAGCGGATGGACATGATTTTAAAAATATTGTTTTAATACCGTATATTTTTAACTTTCAATGTAAGAATAGTATTTCACAGTATTGTAATACTACATAGTCCATGCACAGGCTTGTCCTTTGGAATATTATTTACTCAATTTTAGAGGATTATTAATTTTGTACTTTAAACAATTTGTATACATTTTGAGTAAATATACCTACTATAAAGCTTGACTGATGGAGAAAAGAAAATAGAAAAATATTGTCACGAACCCGTTTTATATGTGAAGCAAGAATATTATACACATATTTCTCACTACATACCTTCCTTTATGAAATAAAATAAAGAACAATTAAAGCATTTTATTTATCCACCAAAAATAGTTATACACAAATACGGAGATTTATGAACTTTATTATTTACAAAGTACTGTAAAATTTTGCCGTACACAAGTTACAGGGAACAGAAAATAATGGTATTGTGTTTCTTCTCTATTTTAACAATTCTGACAATGCATAAAGGGATGTGACTAATTTAAAATGGGTAGCGTCGATTGAAATTTTCTGATAATATATTTTTAAATACCTAAGAATTCCTAATTTAAAATGGTTTTATTTGGATTGATGGCTATTTTTTAAAAATTTAAATGCAAATAAAAACCTACAATAAATAGGTATATTTTAATTAAAAATTAAGTTCCATATTAAATATAATTAAAAATAAGCTTCAAGATTTAGATTTTAAGACTTTATTTTCATTTTTTTTATTAATATTTAAGGTAGTTCATTCGTAAAACGAATTTTCTTAAGAATTAAATTAAAAATTGAAATATATGGTTAATGAAAGTGTCTTTTACGTAACTAAAAAAAAACTGAATTTTTTGACCGTCTGTAAAACGAGATATTAACAATCAAATTGTGCATAATTAACAGTCTTGAAGCCTGTCATGTAAACAAGCAATGCATTTATTTCAAGAAATCTCGAAAACGGTTTTTACTATATTTTATAAAAACTAATGTAATGTAAATCAAGAAGTTATAAAATTTTCTAAAAAAAACGCTGAATTTTTTGACAGTTTTGGTAAAAAGATATAGATTTTTAAAATAAAAATATTTTTAAAGCAGTCGACGCGTAGTGGGGTACAACGATTACAACTTGGCAACATTGTTAGTTCAGAATCACTGAATCACACTCGATCAGCTAAGAGGTTGTTATAACCTCGTGATGTGTTCTTGAAAAATTAATTTGTCTACTGTATTTGAGAACTGGAATCGACGGTTCTGTTTGAACCAAAACAAACCCTTAAAATTAGTATAAGGAAGTCACAAATTTCTATAGGTATGCACTTGATAGCGCACCACTCATATATTTGTGACGTTGCCGGATGGATTTTACTTGAAATAATAGCGTATACGTACATATAAGCTTACATGTGTTGTGTATAGTCTCTTACAAAAATAACATTTGGTATTCACCATTAGGCGATATTTTTGTGTACGACTGTCGCGCGTGATCTACCTTAATAATTACTACATGAAAACAACTCATTTGAAATTGGTCGGTATTAGATACCATAAGTATTAGGTGTTAGGTCCCATTTTATTTCTCCTTTATGTGAATGTCTTAGCTCAACTTGAAATTGCAGGTACTTTCACTCTATTTGCAGATGATACTACGATTTTATGGCACAGCAATGACACTTCTGTCCTATACAACACCATATCCTGTGACATTAAGAAAATCAAAGCATGGTGCGATGCCAACTATTTGGGTCTTAATATGGGAAAAACTAAAATGCTATCCCTTAAATGTTCCCTACCAAATATTCAGTTGGGAAGTCATATTATTGAATGTACTGACACAATAAAATTTCTGGGAATTAATTTAGATAATAATTTGAAATTTAGAAACCATATAGAATTGCTAAACAGAAAACTTTCTTCTGGATGTTTTGCAGTCAGAACTGTGGCAAAAGAACTAGGTTTTAAGGCAGCAAAAAGTGTGTATTACGCCCTAGTTGAGTGCCATTTGAGATATGGAATTGCATTTTGGGGAGGTTGCAGCCGCGAATTATTCAATACTGTTTTTTGTCTGCAAAAGAGCAATACGATTTGTATGTGGAATGAACAAGCTTGAGTCATGTCAGCCACATTTTATTAGACATGAAAGTTTAACATTAACATCGTTGTTCATTCTTGAAACCACTTGTATTATACATAAAAATAAATCGAACTATGCCAATACTAACGCTCGGCTAACGCGACAAGTTGACAACCTGCGCACAGTGTGGTATTTAGACCCAAAACCTGGCCAAAAATATTTTATACCTCTAACTACTACATAACTACGTTTTATTGGGATTTTATGCTATAAAATGGTAAAATAAAGACTTATTTCGATATCAAAGCATTTATTTGTCACTACTACTATTACTACTACTATTACTATCTTCACTAATATTCATATTTGTTATATCACTTTCTAAAAGTAACTTTAAAACGTCAGACGATAATGATTTTTTTTTCTTATTTGAGATGCATCTCATACCCGTTAGTAGGGGGTCGGAAGTTAATAGAAGTCTATTCAGGACATCCTTATTGCAAGATACCCGTGAAAACTTTCTTATGTTGTTCAATCTATACAACCTTATATGTTTCTTGCGAGCTTCAGCAGCTTCTTCTGATAGTTGGCCTATCGGAAGAATAGCTTTTTGTATGACATCTGCTCCATGACGAAGAACCTTATGCAGTGTAGGGGACATGGGGTAAAAAATATATAGAGCCACGTATAGTTCAGCCGTTTCTTGGCAATATTTTTCAAATTCAGCTACATTTATTTTATATCCGCAACACAACGCATCCAAAATCACTTTGAGTCGATATATTAAATTTTTATCAACTCCTGTTATTGTCGCCGATATTTCGTAATTCTCAAAAAATCTTCTGCTGGTATTCCCATAATTGGTGTTCCCAAAATTTGCTTTAGGGATATCGACTAAAAGCCCGAGTTGTTGTCTGAATTCATTCTGAATTTCTTTTTTTTTTACTATTTACCAATTGTTTCTCCTCAGCACAAAGGCGGGCATTCTATTTTTTTACAGGCAGTCTATACGCTACATGTAATATATTCTCGAAAAAACGTATGCCAGCATGTAGAAGGGAAACACCAAAATTTAAATTTTCTTCCTTGCATGCCCTCTTTTTTGTTAATTCATTAAACTCTGATGAAGTAGCATCACATATGTAGCACCTCATCGTGGATTTGGTATGTGTTGCGGCATTGCACACCTTTCCGTCCACCATGGTGAATAACATTTTATGTTTGATGGAAATGCCTTCAATTTCTGTGTGGGTAATTTCAGTAATTTGTGATTTAATATAATTTATTTCTTCGTTTGTTATGTCACTTGTCTCCTTAATAAATCTTATTCGTATAGGTCGACAATATCGAGGTGATGATGGTGTTAGGTTTTGCCATAGTATTTTCTTTTCGGGCCCATAAATTAATTGAAGTGGAACTACAGAGCTTTGAAATATATTGGCATCTGAATCAGATTCGTGATCAAACTTCATTTTATATTCTATCTGCTATGACCTGTCACAACCCCACTTGCTGATTAAAATTAAGGATCATTTTTCGTCATCACTCAAACATTCTATAACTTCTCCAAGATGTAAAATCAGTCGTGTTGCCGTGTGATCCATCAACTTCTGCACTCTTACTTCAGCACATGTCTCCGTTACAAGGTGAATTTCCGGATAGCATTCGTTTTTTACTTTTTGGAGAACAGAGTAGCACGGAAAAAGCATTTGTTTGTTTCTCGTATTCTCTCATATTGGGCTTTAGTGAGTCCCGCTTCTGTATACATGGACAAAGCACGTAAAGGTGATAAATGGCGAGGTTGCTCTTGTTCATTACTTTTTTTTATAGCTGTTGCATATTTTTTTGCTCTTTGGGGACTTGTCGTTAGATCTTTCAAAATTTTTGATGCATGGATTTTGCCAGACTCCCGAAATTTCATTTGTGTAGCATAAGTCAATTCTTCCACGTCTTTTGATCGAAGTTCTTCGGTTTTTCTTCTCTTACTTCTTTCACTTGAGTCTAAAAAAGTTTTTATAGGACGACCGGGACTGAGTCCTGTAACAAAAACAAGAAATATTTCTCAAAACTTGTAAAAAAGTCTTTGCCCTACACAGAAACGCACAACATAATATGAATATTAATAATAGTAAAGAGTTTGCAAGCATCTAGTATAGCTTTCTACGTACCTGCACTAGGTAGCAATATAGTTCCGTTTAGCCATTCAGCATTATTTTCCTCGAATCTTGCTTTCATTTTACGAGCAGCTAACCATTTTTTTTTAAACTGGTGTTTGACTATAGAGAGCTTTTGCTTTATATCAGCTAACCTTTTATCATCTCCAGAATATAATTTTAACAGTTCTTCCTCCATAAATTGAAGCTTTCCATCAAATGTTGACTCATTAGAGCGTTGCATGATAGAATACAACTCATTTCGAGTCATAATCTTTAATCCAGAGGGACCTGTTAATATAATAAAAAAACGTACTATACATCGAAAATTGTAGGTACCTACTATTAAAAAAATCGTTAAAAAAGTGGGGCGGTTTCGTGCGGCTGATTTTTTTATAACTGTCTTTAATATTAAGTACTTCATACTACACAGTATTTTTCATAGCTTAGAAATGTTTAGAAATATATTAAAACGCCTTCTAAATATTTAAAATAGTTATTTATTTATTAGTTTATTGTACCTATGTTATCGACCGTAAATAAAAAAATAGGGTGGATATAAATTAAAAAAAATAGAGTTACATAAAGCACATACCTGGCTGAGTATAATCCATCACAAACACAAACTCTAAATTGTTTTTGGCGTAAAACCACAAGACTTTAAAAAATCACAACATCTACGCTCTTCGAAGAATCATAAATCACTGTAGGCGAACAATAACTTCCGATTAACCGTGTAACGAGCTGTGTCGCGCTTGCGCTTTATCCGTTTCGCCGTTAGTTAGTGTCACTATTTAGCTTTTTAAAAATGACAAAAAAGGGTAGTTACACGATTTAAAAAAAAACTGTTTTTGACCAGGTTTTGAGGCTAAATACCACACTGTGCTGCGGTTGCCCATACCCAAATCTGAACTGGTAAGGGGCTCTTTCATTTATAATGGGATTAAAATGTACAATAAGTTGCCAAATGATATTAAATCGACGGAAACGTCACAACATTTAAAATACTGCTTAGAGATATGTTGATCACAAAAGCATATTATGCTTTGACGGAATTTTACAATGACTCTTAAATCGTTGTGACTGTTTGAACGTACATGTTTTTGTATTTATATAATTTTATCGATGTTGTGTTACGTATTTGTATTTGTAATTAACCTCTAATTTTATATTTAACGTTTTTATACAATTTTTAAATTTTTATGCATGTAATTGTTAGTACTACATAATAATTATATTTATAAGTGTTTGTCTATAAGTTCTTGTAGCTTTGACAATAAACATATATTGATTGATTGATTGATTATTTAGTATATTTACCTGCAGCAAAATTGTTTACAATTCAAAACCCACTGGTTATATTTAGGCAGTACCCCGCTCATATGAGAACATCATTATGTTCCTCCATAATCCAAGGGGGTTTATCGTTTTGACTATTTTGTCTTAAAATTGAATCCTGATATTTTGAAGGAAGAGTCACTTCCATGGTTTTATGCAATATTCAACATTTTAACTGATAGTTGGCAACGTTGTAACCATTTGCAATTATTATATAGGCTCCTTATGAGCGCGAATAATAAACAATATTTTCATATCAATTTTCTTCTAAATGCCCAATTAAACGAATACATGAAAAATTTCTTAGAATACTGAAGACTTTTACGTAAAAATTATTAAAGATTCCAATGCGGTAGCTAATTGTACAAAAAGGGCTTACCAAAATATGACTGGCATGTCACGACGCTTTTGTCAAAAATAAGGGTAGATTAGATATTAGATTTAAAAAGAGTTTGACATTATTTGTCCGTGTCTACCGCGACCTTTTCAGATCTATTGTGGGACTCCGTTTGTTTTAGAGTATGTTTATTAGACTTAGTTTCCTTGATAGTGGTCCGCATGCATGTAGGTACATGTGTCTGGCTTTCTTAGGAACCTCAACCTAGTTAGGCTTTCACATTAGTGCAGGACGTGGATTGATGTTTCCTTTTCTTATTCACAGAACCCGAATAAATAAAAAAAAAATAATTTAAAAATAATTTAATTGTGTAAAAAAAAGTGAAAACTTACTTTTTAGAAGATGCCTTGGGAGATTCTACTTTAGCCCAATCGGATTAGGTGAAGAACAGGCTTGAGATTCTGAAAAATTCGAAGCAGTAATTTTCCTTCGGAATTCGTTGAAGGGGGTCTCTGGTAGTCTAAATTCAAAAAGTTGGGATTCCAAAGTTGTCGTTACCTCCGCCATCTTGATTTAAAGGGTTATTTTTTGTATCTTGAATAACTCATTTATTTTCAATTTTACACGAAAAATAGTTTTTACAAAAGTTATTTAAAATTAAATTTCCTACAATTCTGCTTTTTTTTTGTACGATCGATTTTTTTCGATTTATACCCGAAAAGAGGGGGTGAATTTTTGGTTATAGAATAACTCGTTTATTTTCAATTTTACGAGAAAAATTGTTATAAACAAAGTTGTTTAAAATTAAATTTCCTACAATTCTGTTTTTTTTTGTACGCTCGATTTTTTTGTATTTATCCCTGAGAAGAGTGGGGGTAAACTCTTATCATAATTGTACCAAATAACATTTTTGAAAATCAGCAAAAAAAAAACAAACAGAAAAAATAATGGTACAACATCAATAATAAACGTGACAAAACAATACTTAGGTTCACCCCCACTCTTCTCAGGGATAAATACAAAAAAATCGATCGTACAAAAAAAAAACAGAATTGTAGGAAATTTAATTTCAAACAACTTTGTTTATAACAATTTTTCTCGTAAAATTGAAAATAAACGAGTTTCTATAACCAAAAATTCACCCCCTCTTTTCGGGTATAAATCGAAAAAAATCGATCGTACAAAAAAAAGCAGAATTGTAGGAAATTTAATTTTAAACAAATTTGTTTTTAACAATTTTTCTCGTAAAATTGAAAATAAACGAGTTATTCTATAACCAAAAATTCACCCCCTCTTTTCGGGTATAAATCGAAAAAAATCGATCGTACAAAAAAATAGCAGAATTGTAGGAAATTTAATTTTAAACAAATTTGTTTATAACAATTTTTCTCGTAAAATTTGAAAAAAAAAAAAAAAAGTAAAATGTATACGTGTATTTTTTTTTCTTTAGTGTACGGCTTCAACATCTAAGGTCATTAGCCTAGTGTTCTATGTAGGTTATGGATTGTACAAGTAGTCTAATACTCCATAGTGTAGAAGTATTAGTACTCTAATACTCCTACACCCCTACAGACAGGCCTTGTTACTGTTTCCTTGCGCCACTTTAGGAACAGCACTGTTAATTAGAACCTTAGATTATACAAACCTTAGATGGAACATAAGACACTGCGCATAATCCCATTTCAAAATAATTCACACCCACCAATCACAGTTGAGAACATCACATGTCAGACCGTTGTCCATCCAAATTTAATGTGTCAACGAGAATTAATTTGGTATTTTAGTGACTTAAATTTTGGAAATTAACGTTGAAAAAGCTTTATTTATAATAAACCTGTGAAATGTGACGGAGATAAAAGAAACTTATATTTATTTCGGTGAGATATTTAATTTTTAAAGATTCTGTCGACGTCCATATTTGTTGATTTGAAAATAAACAGAATCGGACTTGGTCATTGGTACATGTTATAAGTAGCAAATAAAGGTTATTATTATAAACTGTTTACTATTTCTTGTTTAATAGGGAATCTTTTTTTAGGAAGTGAAAAGAGAAACATACAATCAAATACAAAAATATCAATTTCATTGCCAATTTATTCGTTTCAAACTTCACAAATGGTTTCAATAGTTTTCCCAAAACTATTTATTTAGTAATTCTCTATAACAGTGTTACTCAAAGTGTAAAGCCAAAGTTTCCGCGAAGAAAATAATCACAATAAAAAAAACAGTACTATCGCCACAAAATGGAGGGACCTGGCTTGAGGACCGTTTTTTGGGAAGTAATTTTTTTAAGTCACTAACAGGAAGGAGGATATGATTTTGCTTTAGGACTTTTTTTTAATTAATTTTTTATGGGTGAAATGGATTTGGGATAATTTTTGCAAGGAATCTTTGGAATAAATCAAAAATAAATGATGCTCTTGTGCATTTTCAGCCTGAGTTGCCGATTAAATTATTCGTAGATGCATCAAATGTGGGAATAAGGGCCATGATATGTCATGTTTTAAAAAAAAAATATTGAAAAATGTATAGCTTCTGCTTCGCGTACCTTATCAAAGTCCGAACAAAAATATTCCCAAATTGAAAGAGAGGTCCTTGCAATAATTTTTGGCTTAAATAAATTTAATGAATATATGGACATTTGCATAAAGTAGAACATTATGCAACTGGTTACGGAAAGTTGATTATGTCACCAGTTACGAAATGAAAATAAATAAAACTGCCTCTTTTTTGGTTTCTAAGTTGAAAAATCGAAAAATCGTGAAATCGAGAAATTGAGAAATCGAAAAATCGAGTAATCGAAAAATCTAAAAATAAAAAATAGAAAAATCCAAAAAACGAAAAATCGAAAAAACCAAATATCGAAAAAGAGGCAATGAATAGTGACATTTCACATTTGAAAATATGACATTACGTTTAAAAACAAAAAAGAAAACAAAAAAAGAAAAGCTGTAAATTGCGTTTAATTTTTAAAATAACACCGTTATTGAAAACTGCCCAGAAATGTTGGGGGTAAAATTTTGACGTACTTCTTTAAGGATAATGGGTAAAAATGTTTTTTTTTCAAATTTCTCGCGGGTTATGTCAAAAATTAGATCGGCAACACTGCACATGTCCCTTATTTTTATTATTACTATTGAAAAAAAAAACGTCGTAGGGCAATCAAATACAACAATTTTCTAAAATATTTGATTGGAAGTACCTACACAAGAATGATGGTGAATCATTTTTCAACACAATTTTATAAATAATCAAGTCAAAATTAGAAAAAATCTTGTATATAAACACGTTACGAAATGCCGTTTTGTGTAAGTCGTTCATGTTGCGGGAACTCACTCCGCTCGTTTTGCAAATATTTACTCGTTACACAAAATAAGGCATTTCGTAACTGGTTACATAAATAACTATTAATTGACTTTCTAATATTTTAATTCATTGAACGGAATTTTCCGTAAATAATTAAATCATAAATAATTACCAGGATATAAGTACCAAAACATTTTTTTCTCTTAGAACAGTAGGCCTATGTCAAATAAACATAAAATATTATAACGAACGAAAAGGTAACCCATTTCTAATAAAATTTAGTTATTTATTTTATTTTGGTGTGATCGTAGAAAAATCTTGTGTGTAATTCGAGCAAAAAGTACTTATAAACTTTTACTTACGGTCGATTTCACCGTTTTGTTAAACGAAGTTTAAAATACTAAACGAAGATTAAAATGACATTTTTATATTAACAAAAACGAAGTTTAAATTACTAAATGGAGTTTAAAATTACATTTTTACATTAACAATGTCATTTTAATCTTCGTTTAATAATTTAAACTTCGTTTAACACAACGGTGGAATCGGCCCTTAGCTAGTTATATATTGATAAAGTGTTATTGCCCTCATCATACATGAATTGTGCTAACAAATAAAGTCAAACAAACGTCTCATAATTTTTCATCTTTTAATTACCCACCAAAATTAGGTACTACAATACAAATATTTAAGTCCGGCCCAGAACATCTCCCTACTCCTTCCACCCAGTTTTTCGGTTTTGGCAAAATCGCGCAGCGAGAAATGCTTCCTATGTTACCTCTATCCTTTCTAACCTCTTTGATTAGAACCCAACAGTGAATGGTCGAGTGGGGAATCCTACCAAGGCATCAGAATTAATTTTAAATAATTAAATTAAATAAAAAAAATCCCGGCCAACGGTGGGATTCGATCCTGAGACCTTCCGATCTTAAAGTCATGACTCTAACCACTGAGCCAACCCGCCCCCCTGTATACGTGTATTTGATACGCCTAAATTACAAAATATCGCCCTAAAGTGCTCAAATTATCTGCAGCTTGCGCTAGTATCGCTTTTGCTTTGCACTGAGCGAATATAATCATCATACGTTTCCACATATATATTTTCTATACTACTTCCCTCAACGAAGTATGTACTAAAAAGAATTATAAGTTTTCAATAATGGGTTTTAGTACAATCAAAAAAGTTTACTTTGTATTTATTAAACTACAACTGAGAGACAACAGTTCTATGCTATTTTTTCACAGTATTTTAGACCTCAATAACACTTAGTTTCAAAAAAGAATTGTTTAACTAGGTGTAAGTAGGCGTTTGCAATAAATACTTATAAATTACCTTTTACCTATATCAATACGAAAGTATGTATATAAAGACATTTGTTTACTTACTCTATTGGCAAAACATTGGATTTCAAATAAAACGTTCTATTATTATAGCTAAATAAATCTTCAGGCGAAAAGTGACCTGAACAAACTCTTTCATCTTTCAGTTTTGAGATCTTCCTCATTTATTTTGAAGTTGTTCAGCCACAATGACGTTGGACAATGTCTCTCGGAAACTGTAAATGTATATACCATAAAATAACCAGTTTCTACAATTAGGTATTTTTATATCAAGAAATAAATAAAACCCTAGCACAGTTGTTACGCCCATGGATATCTACATTATTTACATTTCATGGAGATTAATTTTGACATAACCTACCTGTGAAAATAGCGAGCATGGAGACTACTATGGAGGGTAGAGGAAAGGAGAACAATCTCTGTATAAAAAAAGTGTCCCTCAAAATGTATACAATTAAGATGGCGCTTCTGTGCCCAGGGGACGTCGACAGTCGATAATTCAGATCACACAATGACACCAATGATGTATATAGTAATAAATATTGCTCAACCATAAAAAACTAAAAACTACACCGTGAAAAGTGACTGATCGTAGAAGAGTAATAGCCGTATGCATAGTCGATTGCCAACGACTCGCCAGAGATTCATTCCGGCGTTTCGCCAGCGATTCGCTGGCGATCCGCCGGCGAAAGCCCAAAAAGGTGGCGTCTCGCCGGAGATCGTCACCGAAACGTCATTTCACGCAAGTTTTTATTTTCTTTTATAGGGATTATCACCGGTATCTCTCGCATTTTATTCATGATTCATTTCTTAAAACTCAAAAAATAATGAACGAATATCAAATTTTTCCCTATAAAAGAACATAAAAACTTGCGTGAAATGACATTCCGGTGACAATCTCCGGCGAGTCGCCAGCTTTTTGGGCTTTCGCCGGCGGATCGCCAGCGAATCGCTGGCGATCGACTATGCATACGGCTGTAAGTGTTCTGTGATCGTAGATAAATTTTGACAATACACGACAATAGTCAAATTTTATTGAAAAATAATAATATAAACAATAAATAATTCTTATATTAAAATGGCACGGTGGTCTCAATTTACTGCTTCCTGTCTGATTTAATTATGAATGAGCAATCTATATGAATATATAGCATTGGATTTTGTCCCCTGGCTACACGAGCGCCATCTTAATTGTATACATTTTGGTGGCCACTTTTTAATATAAAGATCCGTATAAGATTGTCCTCCTTTTCTCTACCCTCCATAGAGACTACACAAGGAGCACGCACTCCATGTATAACAAGCGTACTGTGTTAAACAGAGTATTTTAAGAGGGCGCTAGTGTTCCATAAGTACCAAAATGGCATAAGAGAATGAGGCGGTAGTTTGAAATAAAATAAATAATTCTAATTAATTATTAATTAATTAATTATAACTCTAATTATATTTATTTAATTTAAAAACATTTGACACGTGTTTACGTTAATTAAATAATCGGTTACTTTATTTTCATGCTAACTTCACATTTGTTTATTCCTCTATATTCACACCGGTACAAAAGAAAAATTAGCGACGCTAGTGGTGAAAAAAGAGAGCTTTTTCCAAGAATTAAACACATACTAAAGTAACAATGACAGAAAAATCTTAACATGTTCACTATGTCAAATATATTATTTTAATAACAAAATAAGTACTGTAGGAAACAGTCACTACACAATAGCGCAAGTTGATAACGGTCATTCTGCAAATAGAGAATTTTGAGAACAATTATGGAACAGTGGTGCAAGGACCATTCACTGTCTATCAATCCCAAGAAGACAGAAATAATCCTCTTCACAAGGAAATGATGAAAATGGAATTAAAACCTACAGATCTCCTAAACACAGAACAAAACTTTGCAACAGAGGTGAAGTATCTAGGTAACACCTTTGACAACAAGTTAACATGGAACTCACAATTAGAAAACAGAGTCAAAAGAGCATACATTACTTATGAACAATGCCACCATACCGTGGGGCGCACCTGGGGTTTCTTTCCCAGAGTCGTCACATGGACTTACATGGCCATCATACGACCTATGCTAACATACGGTGCAGTTGTATGATGGGTACCGAAAATCCAAAAATTGACAGCTATCCGCAAAATAGAACAAATTCGAATAACAGCATGTATCAACATAACAGGAACTATGAAAAGCACACCAACCAGAGCCATGGAAGTCGTTCTTAGTCTCACTCCCCGTGATATTTACATCAAGGAGACTGCTCTGATGACAATGACACGCCTCTGCACCGTTGGAATAGAATCTGACGTACGATCTGGTGAGGCGAGTGAGGAGTCGTTTTTGGCAGAAGGCGCTCGATACGCTCCAACTGCTTCAAGCGAACATGAACCTTATCTCACCGAGTTATATCTTCCATAAGCCATATGAAGTTATAACAAAACAAATAGAAGAGCCGGAAGTGGCAGGTACGATACATATCTACACAGACCGTTCTAAAACAAAACAATGCCCAGAGTGTGGAATATACTCCAATTCCTTAAATCTCAACATAAACTTCGCAATAGTGCCAATGTAGTTCACGGAGCAGACGGAGGTTTTCATAGCAGCAAAAGAAATCGCTGGTAGGAACATACTCATCCATACAGATAGCAGAAAAGCACTTCTTACCCTGAACAGATTACGAATTTACTCAGGGTTAGTACTAGAATGTCACGAAGCTTTGGCAAGGGTATCCATCCAATATGGATCAAAGGTGACGCCACAACGAAAGGTAGCCTTATTGCTGATTCACTAGCCAAGAGGGCGGCTAACCAAATACTTTTTGGACCTAACCCTTCTATTGGACTGACAACATCGGTAGTGACAGACCCAAATAAAGAATATTCTCTTGTGAAATTGAAGGAAAGATGGGATGAAACAAGAATCTGCTGAGTTACCAGGGAGATTTTAAGTTATCTTGACAACATTACAACAAACAAATACTTGACTATGATTAGACAGAATCTGCGTCTTATCGAAGGCATTCGGCATTCATAGCCAAGTACGGAAGCATCTCCATATCATGGGACTGTCAGAATTCGCATCCTGCAGGGGGTGCAAACAAAAAGATGAAACCATTGAACATATCCTCTACGATTGCCAGTCGCTCTCATTTATTTTCGGCGAGTATTGGCTAACGCCGGCCGATATAAGAGAAGCACCTCTTGGCGACGTTGTCAACTTCATTAAATGTGTGGGCTGGCTCATGAGCTAGGAGGTGCCTATCATTTTCTGAGGATACACAATGGGCATAGTGAGGCCTAAGTGCCGTTGGGTAACCCACCCTTTACACCAGTGCTCCGCAACCTTTCCTCATCTGAGGCACACCAAACTGCTCCCTAGAATTTCGTGGCACACCAAAATCTAAAATATATTTATAGCAGTGGCGTAGCTAGGTCAGATTGCTTTATTTTTCGCGGGTCTCGCTACAATACGAATCTGATTCGTATTGTCTGCAAGAGCGGCACACCTCAAGTCGGCTTACGGCACACCAGTGTGCCGCGGCACACCGGTTGCGGAGAACTGCTTTACACGTTACATATCCAGAAGTACTGTAGGTAGCTGTAAATGCATTTCGATTGCATCCTGATAGCAGCGACTTGTTTCTCGAAGTGAGTTTGTCATATCTTTTAATCATTGTTTTGTATTTATTTACTGTTTTAATTTGAATGGTTTGAAAAAATAACATATTTAAATAAAAGAGTAAGAAATTAAACGATGCATAATACGTAGGCGTAAATTATCATTATAGGTAATACTGATTTGAAAATTAAAACAAAACATTGACAGCCAGATGCAAGAACGTTCAATAAAATTTACGAATAACGCAATGTATTTTTTTTCTTGTAATTTAAATTTTAAAACTATCTAATTTCTAATTACTACTTAGTTAAATACAACTACTTAACTATACTGCAATTTTCACAAAACGCTAATAATAATATACCAAACATTGCTCTGGTTGCTCTACATAAATTGACAGCTATATTTGACGTTAAACCACCTCTAAAACACTGAGAAAACTTGGCAGTTTTTTGTCCACGAATCGCCCATTTAGTTTCGCTTCTTGGCGGACATACTCTGGCAAATGCCACACTTGAGTGCGTGCTCCTTGTGTAGTATCCATGATAGCGAGCATTGGTTTTGGGTGGTTTTGGTCTAAAATGTTCGGAAAACTATGCATCTCTTTACTATTTTGAAATGTCTAATCACGTTTGTAGACAATTTATTTTATATAAATAAATAAAACAAGAATATTCCACTAAAATAAAATACCGAACAGCACTTTTTAAAAACATACACAAACAGGTTTGCCAAATGTTCAGTTAAAATATAGTATTTAATAGTTAAACCGATGTATCCTAGTGAACAAAATTTAAAAACATCTAATTTAAACACCGATTCAATGCAGAAAAAAATTAAATGAGAAATTTTATGAATATGATCCAGCATCTTGAATGAACTGTTAAATATTAAGCTCCATATTAAGTATCTTGAACCTTGAAACATTGGGAACTAATCATTATTATTCTTATACGTTTAACCGGAATGGACACAGTGGCAACCTCCGCTGGTACCATCATTTGTTGTGCATGCGATTATGGACCTTATTATCATACGACAATTGTTTATGTAAACAAGGCGTATCTATGTCAAATATTGTTAAAAGTTTGGTTAGAATTAATTGTCAGTGGAACCAAAATTCATGTGCAAAACTATTAAATTAAATTATTACCTACTCGTATCAATGACAGTTATATATAATAGATATTTACGATATAAGTGTGATATAAGTGCGGTATGAACATTATTAATATATGCAATCACATAAGTATATTAATAATGTATTACCGGCACGAATATTGTACAATATTTTATCTACAACTATATACTGTCATGTAACAACAACTCCGAAAATTCGAAATTATATAGGCTTGACAAAATAAGCGATACGCCACCTACAGTTTTAATTTGAAACCTTCCAGTGTGCCATTAATGTTTTGTTTACTCATGTGATTCAAGCATAATATAGGTTAATCTTACGGTTTCTGTTTGTATATGGTGTTTTAAAGACGTTTAATTGATAAAATTATTGTTTATTTTATCAAAATGAACCATCACTGTTGTGTTCCCATGTGTTCCTCTTGGGTAAAACTAAATAAATAAATTAGTTTTCATACATTTCCCAAAAAAGGACAACGTGTTTTGGTAGAAACAAAATTAGGGAAACGAGAAGCTGTTGATCGGAGGGAGGAATGGATAAGAAAATTAAAAATTGGAAAGCCTGTGAGTCCGTACATGAGAGTATGTTCATTGCATTTCTCTGAAAACGATTATTTTTATAGAGGTTAGTATTTAGTCGTTTTTTGTGTTTCCGTATTAATAGTTTTTGTCTGTAGGGGACAGCTCTAAATTACATAGATTAAAATTTAATGCAGTACCGTCTTGGAAGTTACCTTTGGAAGATAAAATAGTATTATGTATTTAGGTTATGGGTTAATGTAATATAAGGTAAACATACTTTTGCTAAATAAATACACTGCCACTATCTATAAAAATGTTTAATTAATACATATATAACCAACACTAAAACTAACAAAATCCTTTACACGCTTTAAAAACGAAAAATTCAACACCTAATCTTACGAAAAACCTATGGCATGTCATATGAAAACAAATGTAAACAACAAACTATAAATGGCCCAGCGGAGGACGAAAAAGTGACCGGTAGAGGCGCTGGAGTCTAAGCTTTTTTCGCCTATTGAATAAAATTATGTCGGCATATCGTTAAATAGCCCAATCGGATTAGTATTTTAGATTCTGAAAAATTCGAAGCAGCAATTTTCCTTCGGAATTCGTTGGAGGGGGTCTCTGGTAGTCTAAATTCAAAAAGTTGGGATTCCAAAGTTGTCGTTACCTCCGCCATCTTGATTTAAAGGGTTATTTTTTGTATCTTGAATAACTCATATATTTTCAATTTTACACGGAAAATAGTTTTTACAAAAGTTATTTAAAATTAAATTTCCTACAATTCTGCTTTTTTTTTGTACGATCGATTTTTTTCGATTTATACCCGAAAAGAGGGGGTGAATTTTTGGTTATAGAATAACTCGTTTATTTTCAATTTTACGAGAAAAATTGTTATAAACAAAGTTGTTTAAAATTAAATTTCCTACAATTCTGCTTTTTTTTTGTACGATCGATTTTTTTCGAAAAGAGGGGGTGAATTTTTTTTATAGAATAACTCGTTTATTTTCAATTTTACGAGAAACATTGTTATAAACAAAGTTGTTTAAAATTAAATTTCCTACAATTCTGTTTTTTTTTGTACGATCAATTTTTTTGTATTTATCCCTGAGAAGAGTGGGGGTGAACCTAAGTATTGTATTGTCACGTTTATTATTGATGTTGTACCATTATTTTTTCTGTTTGTTTTTTTTTTGTGCTGATACCTGGAATTAAAAAGAAACGTGATAATACAATGATAAGAGTTTACCCCCACTCTTCTCAGGGATAAATACAAAAAAATCGAGCGTACAAAAAAAAAAACAGAATTGTAGGAAATTTAATTTTAAATAACTTTGTTTATAACAATTTTTCTCGTAAAATTGAAAATAAACGAGTTATTCTATAACCAAAAATTCACCCCCTCTTTTCGGGTATAAATCGAAAAAAATCGATCGTACAAAAAAAAAGCAGAATTGTAGGAAATTTAATTTTAAATAACTTTTGTAAAAACTATTTTCCGTGTAAAATTGAAAATAAATGAGTTATTCAAGATACAAAAAATAACCCTTTAAATCAAGATGGCGGATGTAACGACAACTTTGGAATCCCAACTTTTTGAATTTAGACTACCACAGACCCCCTCCAACGAATTCCGAAGGAAAATTGCTGCTTCGAATTTTTCAGAATCTCAAGCCTGTTCTTCACCTAATCCGATTGGGCTAAAAATTGACTATTTGCAAATAATGGCGAATACAAGTAACCTGTCAGTATTTTGTAACCATAGCAACGGAATTAATAATCAACTTCTGTCAAAGTGGCGTTTAAAATCGTAAAAATTCTGACTTAATGTCGCTCAAATAACCATTTCAAGTACATATATTATCAATTATGTCTTCAAGTGAAGATGATCTTCCATAAGATATTTAAAATGCAGCAACCGGCGTAATAGAAAATTTAGTACCACAGAAATCACGTGAGAGATAACATTTAACTTAAGACGAATATGAGAAATGGTGTAAAGATAAGAAAATTTTAAATATTACAAATGAAAAAGCATTACTGGTATATTTCAACGAATTGAGTAAATTACAGAAGCCTACATCTTTGGTGTTACTACTCGATGTTGAGGACAGAATTGCTTATTAAACAAAATATCGATATCAAAAAACATTTTTAAAACGAAAACCAGAAGGGGACAAACCTAAGAAATCTAAGGTATTTTCGGAAGAAGAAATAACTAAATTTATTGTAAATGCAGGAGATGAAAAATTTTTATGCATGAAGGTAATATATAATAGATATTTGTATAAATGTAAATAAATATTAATGTAATATATATTTTAAGGTTGTGCTAATTATTGGTTTGGCTGGTGCATGTCGGAGAGAAGAGTTGACAAATTTATTGATAGAAAATGTAAAATATCAAGGATTGTTCTATCAAATTGTCATTCCAAATACCAAAACAAAAATATCGCGAGAATTTTTTGTTACATCTGGGAACATTGATGGTATTAATTTAGTTACAATTGTTAGAAAATACTCTACATTAAGATCTAAAAGTTGTGGCCATCAACGATTTTTTGTTGGATACAGAGCAGGAAAATGTACAACATAACCTATTGGAATAAATACTATTGGTAGTGTTCCAAGATTAATTGCCGAATTTCTTGAACTGCCCAGTCCAAAGCAGTATACAGGGCATTGTTTACGGCGTTCTTCAACTTCAGTTTTAGCTGACTCTGGTGCAGATCTTCTAAATATTAAAAGACATGGCGACTGGAAGTCTATTTCTGTCGCTGAAGGTAATATATTGAGACTTCGGCAGAAAATAAGAAAAAAACAGCTATGAAAATCTTAGGATAAAACCAAGAAAATATACCATCGACTTTAAAACATATGGAAACTAATATTTTCAATTATCGGGCATCGGCCATGTCTGCATCTGGCATGAATTTGTACGATTGCAAGGATTGTATTATAAATGTCTATAACAAATAATTTTTTATATTGAGTTCATTATTAATGTTATATTTGTTCTGTTTTGTTAAATAAATGATTAATTTTGATTAACTATTAGTTCCGCATCATTACCGCACTAGTGCGGTAATATACGTCATTACAAAATTGAAATAAGTGTCATTACATGACAGTTGTAGATAAAGTAAATTATTCTGGCAGTCGAAATAGGTAGTATTTTGAAGAATGATTATGAATTAAATGAAATATCATATCATATTTCTTCCTGTTCGGTACTAAAGCAGTTGGCGTATTAGAACATAGTAAATAAATTTCACTTGATTTAATTCCGATGGTGAGAGGGTTTTTCCTCACATTTAAGTCAAATTGGCACCCCATGTCTAAGTAACCCCAGAGTGCTACGGCAATTAATAATCCACGATATACCCACCTAAAGATAGGATGTTGCGCATCGTGGGCGGTCCTTATTTTGACGTGTAAATGAAAACCACTCTGAGTGACATCATAGCATCGGGCCCATAGGATAATGCCAAAGATATCGAATAATAGATACGCCTTGTGTTCATTACACCTGTTCGCAACATCTTTTTGACGGTACACTCTTCCTATGTTGTCAGATAATATGATGTCTATGGATAATAATGCACATCGTGAGCGGTCCTTATTTTGACGTGCAGTGACGTCACGCGCATGGCAGACGAAAACTGAACACAGGAGCATCCGGCCCCGTTAATAACCGTCATTCCTCTCCCGCAGACCATTGAGTTGCACAACGCTTCTTACTTAATCCGACTGCGTATCTGCCATTTCTTTGACCACCGAGTAGTACCACAAAATTGAAATTAGATAGATGTAAAATATAATAATTGTAATCTTAAATTTAAAAAAAAAACTTATATAATTATACATACACTGAGAACAAGAAAAACCTAAATAATTTACGTGACCTGTGGGGCCTGGAGCCATCGCGGGTTAATCATTTGAAAATTCGGTGGTAAGATTATAAATATCTACTGATGTACTGTGGTAGGGCTTCACTTGAATTATAGGGAGAGTATTATAAGTGAGATAGTGCATGATAAGCAATTTTATATTATTATCCCAATTGGGACTATCATCTGTTGAAATTAAAAAGAAAAACACATTGATATTTAATCATTCCACGAAATTATATTTAGAAAGAATATGTGCATAATAACCTTAGATAAAAGAGACCGGAGATGTAACATTGCACACTGCGCATGTTGTCCGTTTCTCCCTCACGTAACCCACCAATTGAAATTCATTATTTCTACGACGCCACCCGAATTGCTCCGAAATAGTCATTTCTATTCTACGCTCACCTCCCTGAGTTTAATCACCATTGACATTGACCGCTGTTTTTTGAATTGTATGTTGGTGTTATTAACAATTTAAAGTGTTCTACCTATTCAGTTTTAGGTTCAAAATGCCACGATGTATCGTGAAAAATTGTATATACCTATAATAAAAGTGCCAATGTTATAAACGATAAGAAATATTATGTTCGTTTTCACCGGTAAATATGTATTATTAATATTTTGACATAACCGCCATGCTCCTTTGTTGAATTAGTCAGATCCGCATTAAGGTATTTCTCCAAATATTTCGTATCGAATATTTTAGAAAACATATTTTATAGTACTTACTTATAGTTATAAATAAACCAAAGGACAAAATTTTGAACATTTAATTGAGTTTTACCGAAGGTAGGTAGTAAGTCTTTTTTGGTGCGTAAAATAAGAAGTAAAGTAGCATATTTACTAACGAAATCTTGTTTTAAAAATATAGATTTATAAGAATATTTAATAAAGGTAGTTTTTAGCCCTTTTTGGTACATACATAAGAAGTAAACAAGCATAGTTGCTAAAGAAATTTTGGTTTTAAAAAAGTAGTTTTATAAGACTATTAAATAAAATACAGGATAATATGCAAAAAATTTAAAAGTTCATCCTATTTTCAGTCAAAACTGAAATTAATTTTGTGCCTATTAGTCTTAAAACCAAGTAAAACTTTCAATATGACATATAAGCTAAAAATAATAATATTATAGTTACGAGGGGTAGGTCGAAAATATTGTTATTAAAGTGTTACATTATAAAATTTAAAAATCGAGATCAAAAAATAAGAATCACTAAATTTTGAAGATAAATACTCGGATAAAAGCAAGCGACTGACGCCTTTTATTAGATTTAAATTTTAAAATATTTTTGGTTTCAGAGTATGCATTCTTAAAATTGTATGTGACACATACTCTATATTTTTTAGTATTCCAAAAGAAAAAAGTTTAAGAGATAAATGGATACTTGCAATAAATGTTAATAAAGAAGATGTTTTTAGCACTTCCCGTGTATGCCACTACAATTTTAGTGATGATTCATTTGATTATAAAAAATCTCCCTTTGCTCTACATTTGAAAAAAATTGCTATACCCAATCAGGTAATTTTTAATAAATATGTATTAATCATGGAATTATTTTTAATTAGGTGCTTATTCAAAATATTTCAATTTAATATTTATTAATTTGAAAGCTTATAGAACTGCCTCCAAAATCAAAACCAAGCTTGGGACATTATCACCAAAAAACCCCCCCTCGATCTGCTGAACGAAAGAAATATAAAGTAAGCTATATTGAATTATGTTATTTGGCAAATCTCGTTTATTTCTAAATAATCGTAAAGAGTGAAAGAACATATTGTTTACTTACAGGCTAGTACTTCAAACTCTCAAACTAGCTTGGAATATTATCACGAAAAAACACCCCCTCAATCTCCTGAACGAAAGAAACAGAAGGTAAGTAATAGTAAATTATGTTGTCATTTGGTAAATCTCGTGTATTTCTAAATAATCTTAAAAAGTAACAGAACATACTTTTTACTCTCTCTGCATCTCTCACTATCTCTGCATCTCTCTCTATATATATCTCCCTATCTCTCTCTTTCTATCTCTCTTTATCTCTCTCTCTCTCTCTCTTTCTATCTCTCCTTCTCTCTTTGGTTTTATAACTTGCTTCATTTTTTTGTATTTACTATTTATTTATTGTTTTACTTATTTTTTTATATAAATAATACAATAAACAACATAATAATACAATTTGAGTTTGATTTCTGGACCCTTTTCTCTCTTATTACGACACCCAAAAATATATCTTTACTTTTGCATCACTTTTTCACATAAGTCTGTAGGAAAGATATCGTCTAAACGTATATAATATACCCTTATCTACAGTCTATAGTGTTGTCGCAACTCAATTTTTAATATGTATTAGCCTTAGAAAAAAACATGTTCAACTCACAAGGAATCCTCATTTCTTACTCTTCCTATTTACAATATTCTCCTGCTGCACATGTTGCAAATATAATACTGGTAGACAATGAGTACCATTTTTGCTCATAAACGATATTATATTTTGACATTTTATTGTAGTATCTTGTGGAAAAATTAAACGATAACGAAATATTCTATAAAAGAACTTTTGTTTTCTATTATAGAATATTTCGTTAGCATTTAGTCACTACGGACATTGCCGCAAGGGACTAGAATAAAATATCGTTGCTTCTGTTTAATATTAATAAAATCACATTAATTTTATTTCATAATAAAACATTCCATTTAAACATCTTTTAAGTATATCTAATAGTTCATCGTGTTTTTAATAAACCAAGTCCGCCCCTGTCACAGACTTCGAATCTCCTCCCAGTTCCCCCACTCCGTTAACCTTTCTTTAGAAATTGGCAACATTCGCGCAGCACAAATACCGGTATATGTAACATCTCTGGTCTCTTTTATCTAAGATAATAACCAATATGCTAATGATTGACACTGAAAATATGGTTTGTATTGAAAGAATTACAAGTAATTGTAATGTACAACGGCGATAATATAACACTGGAACACTGTTATACGTTAAATTAGAGATGACGTATTTTTGGTTTCACTGACAATTACAGTGACAGATTTTGTTTGAATGCGTTTTGTTTACCTAACTTATATTATAAAAATATTTTTTAGAGCAAAAGTAGATATAACATGCATCAAGTATATTATCATTTACCCATAACATTTCTGAAATATTTCAAAAATATTTGTAATCAATCTTCCTCCATTTCTTACAAATCAGAAATTCTTCAATAAGTCAATTGATTGTTGGTTTTTACAACATAACCCGTTTAGTAACTTTTTTTTGTGTCATCGGCATCAACTGCTATGGTTATTAGCATCGTGTTCTGTGTAGGCTTTGTTACTGTTTCCCAGCGCCACTTTAGGAACAGCACTGTTAATTAGTACCCAACAGTGAATGGTCGAGTGGGGAATCCTACCAAGACATCAGAATTAATTTTAAATAATTAAATTAAATGAAAAAATCCCGGCCAACGGTGGGATTCGGACCTGGGACCCTTGGATCCGCAGGCAGAGATTCTACCCCTGGGCCACCCACCCCCCAGTAACCTTTTATGTAACATGTATACCATGTTTCAGAAACATTTTCAGTTAAGTAGGTATTTAACTAAAATATTTCAGAAACCAGTGATTGAAATTTTATATGTTTAAAACTTATGAAATATTTCTGAAACACTTCTGAAATAATGTGTGCTGTATGTTTAGTAAACAATTACATTCCTTTAAACTACTTGTATGACTTGCAAAATATATTAAAAAAAAAATGAAAACAGTAAAAACATCAAATATTGTTAAAAGTTTGCTTAGAATTAACTGTCAGTGAAACCAAAATTATGGCGTATTGTCACTTATTAACAAACATTCACTGAATTATATTGGTCGAAAGGAGCGCCACGTGATGTTGGAATTCCCAGTAAGGTAAGATTAGTGCAATTTATAGATGACGGTCAACTCTGGAAGTGTAGGAAACACTCAATATATCTAAATTCGCATAGGTACTCGATGAGTGGTGTTTGTGTTCCTCTCGGCAGTCGAAAGTAGCGCATTTTTATACAATTATGTTAACCCGAGGATCCTTCGAAATAAAGATGAGACGCTTAATTATATTTGCATGTGAGAAAAAATAAATGGAGACTCTCGTGAATTGGCTGTCTGCCGTGATTGGACAGATAGATACACCTCTACCGCTAGTGGGCTGGCGCGTAATGTTCTACCTCTGTCTAATCAATAGCATCACTTATTCTATACCGTTCTTCTGGTGTCATTGTGGGAAACTTACTCTATGTGTGTGTCCGACTTATTGTAAATTGTTTAGATGCCTAATTTTCATTTATTATTTGCTAGACTTCTTAATTTGGACGAAAAATATAAAATATTGCGGAACAGTCTTCATATGTGGAACCTTAGATTCGCAAAGTTTACATGATTAAGGAACTACTGAGTCTTGAATTCTTAAGTTTGTCTACTCATTGATAGATGGTGCTGGATGTTGCAATTCGAATTTAAATTAATGAAAATTGGTAATTGTATACTTTTTAACGAAACATAAGTGAATACAGAGCTATAACTGCTATAACGTACTTCGTATTTCATGTAAACAGTTAATAAAAAAATTAGAACATTTATTTTCTTTTAAATTTCGAACGCACTCTCTCAGCTTGTCAATCAGTTGGCAATACTTGAAATTGAAAAGCGCAGTCGCACTTGTCATTTTCAGCTTCCGCTGCCACTACAAATCTTCATTTGCAGACAAAAGTATTCGGCTTCAGTTCGTCGTGCGGCAACTGCTGTATTCGTTGCAACTTTTTAGTGAGTAGAACCGTGTGTGCAGTGATTTTAATTAAATTTTTCACAATATGAGCTGGCAGGATTACGTAGACAAACAGCTCTTGGCTTCGAAATGCGTTACGAAAGCCGCAATTGCTGGTCACGACGGAAATGTTTGGGCCAAATCAGACGATTTTCTTGTAAGTACGATATTTGAACATTCAAAGATTTATAAATCTATTTCTAAAAAGTGTTAATTTTGTAATAAGAAATCAAATTTGCGAGATTTTACAAACAAAAGAAAGTAAGGGCTTGGTCCGGGTCCATTTTTGTGGTTTTACGCCACAGTGGGATTTCTTTGCGTTTAATACAAGATTAATTCGCTTTAAAGAAGTTTTTAATTATTTCTAGAAGTTAAATTTTGCTTTATTTAACGAGTTTTTGCAGAAAAAGTTGGCGAATAGCCGGTTTAAAAAACAAGATGGCTGCCTCGCGAATGCGACGTGTGTGAATTCTGAATATAAAATGTTGCTTTCGTGATTAATTTACAACCCAACGATATGGTATTTTATCCACTGATAATACTTATTTTGCACATCATAAACTTAGCTTTTATATAATTTTTGTTTGAACTTTAGAACTCGTTATGAATTAATGTATTCCAAAAACCATTAGGTAAGGTGTAAGGTACCTTAAAAAAGCCCATTTGAATTTGTTTTTTTGCAGCGGTAATCTACGGATTTATGTATTTTTAAATATTGAATTAATACTTATATTGTTACAATGATAGGACGTCATGTAGGTTGGTTTAATAACGGAATCTTGGAACCAGTTTTGACTTTTTTTTGAAGCTCCTATTGGTATCTCGATAAATAAACCTGCTGATGTGTAGATACATTTATTCGTTTTTACAAAGCTGTCTTGATCAATTCGGTCCATTTATGGCAGACTGTGGAATTTGATATAGCTTAGAAATCACATTCTTCTGCTGACTTATCGTACCCACTAGCTATCAAATAACTTTCTAATTAATGATTGAAACCGATAAAAAGTACGATTTCACGTTTTGCACTTCTCCGCCCTTCGTTTGACACAACGAAACGTCAAAATCATAAGGGAGTAGGTACAAAATAGTCCTTCAACTTGAGTGTGCAGTGTTATTGATCCAAAATGGTTAGATAGACTGGTCAATGTTCTGTTAGCCTTAACCTTCAAGTTTATCAGACTCGATTTTTTTAATTGCCATCGAAATCAGTCATAATAAAAATAGTGTGCGATGTTTACTTGCTCATTCTTATTTTTAATTTGTGGGTTGAAGGACGAAAACGTTAAATTAGTGGTTAGAAATTGTAAATCTGTAAAATGATAAAGAAATAAGGTGAAAATCGCTGGTAAAAACATAATGTGTACCTTAAAATTAAAAAGTCGTGGCTACTGCTCCGACCAACGTCCAAATACCTATTTTATTTTGATTTAGATAGGTTTTTCACATTTTCAAATGAGAACCTTTCATGAGTCGGTAGACATATCATGTCCCTTTAAATCCATTGAAGAGTATACCTACTGCATTTCATTTTATGGATGTGAAATTTATGTAAAAGTCATGCCAAAGAAGGCAGCAACACCTCGGGAATTTTGAGTTGAAACATGCCACATTTTTAGGCTATTTTAAGGCTTTTTTTATACCCTATCCTAAAATTTTATGCTCCTCGTTTTTTTGTAAAAATCAAAGTGCTCTGCTAGCTTCGAACGAAGTCAGCAGTTTTTTAGGCTATTTTTAGGCTCTTAAAATATTAGGCATAAAACTTTTGGAAAAATGTTATTTTTAAAAAATACAGGCTGCTTTGCTAGCTTCGAACGAATCCAGCAGAGCACCTCGGTTTCTTAAAGCTTTTTTCTAAAAACAACTACACCACATTTTTAGGCTCTTGAAATAATATAAATTATTCAAAAAAAGGTTTCTTTTATTTATTTTCTTTTCACAATCATGAACATATTTATGACATAACCAGTTACATAATGTTCAACTTTATGTAACTCAAAGTAGATAGATCATTTGGACACTCGCTGCGATTACAAAAATGTCACTTTGTAAGTCAAATTAGAAGAAAATTTGTATCAAATACTTATTAAGATTAGGATAGGCTCATTGCAAAAAACCCTTAATTAACAAACATTTTAATTTCCACGATTAATTATATCAATGCGGAAAAAATAATCGAAATCAATGATGAACAATATACAAATAAGTTGTTTTAGCTGGGATTGATTGATTCAAAATTGGTGTAAATACCAATTACAAGGTAGTGTCCGTGTTAAAAATTCCATACCTGTTGATTATATTAAAATTGCAAAGTAAATGTTCAAATCAAATCTAAATATCAGTCATATCATAATATCTACTCATATGCAGAGTCTTCAATAATAGTCATATCTCACGTGACTAAATTGACTAAAAGTAACATTAATAACAATGACCTATTTGACATAATTCTATTGTTAAATAAGTAAATCAGTAAGAACGGCCTTTTTTCAGTAAATTTCTTGTTTTATATGTAAAAATTACTATAAAATTATAAATCTGTAAATTGAAAGCAAAAAAAAGATACATAATTGAATAAGTAATTAAACTATTAAACCTTTTAAGTAATAAAAATATATTTCCGTCTATGGGCGGTATATCAAAGAGGTCGATTTGTTGACGTCCGACAAGCAACCCCTTCCGTAGACCATTTTTTTTTCGAGTTCATCAAACAGAAGCCGAACTTGTTTCTGTATTTGCGGTATTCGGTTATTAAGGTACCATTTCGGTAGACGCGTCAGGAGACAGGAGACCACCGAGGCGACTCAAAGGACGACAAATGCATAAATGTTACGCTCCGTACATTTCGGAAGCTTGGAGACGGGTCGCGAGACACAGGATAACCATTCGAGGGAACGATCAGCGTTGCCAGACCTACTGTTTTTACGTAGATCCACTGTTTTTGTCTTTAGCAAATTTTGTTCTAATTTTATTAAGTTTGCCTCATTCTTCAGCAAATGGTTAAAGAATATTTTCTCTAGTAAATTTTCTGCAGTAAAAGCAGCGTAATAAGGCATCCACTACTGTAGGTTGGCTCCATAAAAAAAAACATTAAGATAATCATTGTTTTTATTTAAAATGAAACAAAGAATTAATAGGGCATCATAAAAAAAACATGCATATGCCAAACACTACGATTTTGAATTACCTGATTTAGACTGATCTAAAAGAAGTAGGTACCTAGTATTTTTCATTGTTTTTTTTTGTTTCCGTACGTTAAGTATATATTAAAATTGTTATTATTTGTTTTTATTCTTTGTTTACCTTCTAATTTGGGTAGAAAAAAATATTTTTCGTTTCTTATATACTTGTTTTTTTTATTTACTACACTGCAAATTATAATTATTTCCCCTTGTATTAAAATCTACTGTTCAGATCTACGGGTTTTTTTCACCCATACTGTTCCAAAATCTGGCAACACTGCCTAGATCGAAAGAAATTTCCAACCTAATCACCTCCAAAAAGAAGCGATGCCTGGGAAAGTGACCTCGAGGGCGACACGCAGCAAACGCTTTGCCCCGAGACAGATTCAGAAGTGTCGTCAAGAAGTATCGCCTTGACGACACTTCTCGTGTCGCGCCGTGCGAAATGTGTTTCATATAATTGTATGTATTTTAGAAGTGGAGACACTTCTCGGTCGCGTCGGCGGTCGTTTGTCGCGCCTACCAAAATGGTACCTTTAGTTGACCTATTGTGTCGGCAAAGTAAGAAAAAGCCAGCGTCGTCGTGACGGTGTATTTTTTAATTTAATTTATTAGGTTATTTTAAACATTTTAAATTAGATATCACACATTTCAATTTCTACGATTAATTATATTAATTAAATAGATGCAATAAATCATTCTTCAAATACTTTCGATGTTAAGGTTTAAAATTTTATGGTAGATTTACGTAATTTTCAACCCGGAAACTATGCATTGCAATGAGTTGAAAATGTTGAATAGGAGCATGCTCGTCGCGCATGTCTGTATCTGATATAAGTATCTGTCATGTGCAGGTTCCTATTAAATTTTGTTCAGCTCATTGTAAAGTAGATATACTTTCCGAGTAGAAAATTTAGAACCTGTAAGTTTATTTATAAATAAAATAAAACTGGTCAACAAATTATTAATTTAGTTTTAGTAAAGTATTTTAAAAGTTAATGTTTAATAATTTTTAATATCAGTTATATTACCTACCTCTTCAACAATATCCGTCACTTCATTTGCGGTATTTATTTATATTTGTATTTAATACAACTTATTTGCCAACACAATGAGCTCTTAGGAACAGTACTAGTGTGTGATTATTACTAGCATAGGGCACAGTTCAGTTTCCCACTTGACTAAATTGATGTCACCTGTTGGCTAAAAGTAACATTAATAACAATATGTCACTGCCCTATTTGACAGAACTCATATTTAAGTTGTCATAAACCCTGTATTATTTAAAAATAGCAATTTTTTTAGTAAAGTTGTATAATATTTCAAGAGCCTAAAAATAGCCTAAAAATGTGGTGTAGTTGTTTTTAGAAAAAAGCTTAAAAAACCGAGGTGCTCTGCTGGATTCGTTCGAAACTAGCAAAGCACCCTGTATTCTTTAAAAAATAACATTTTTTTTGAAAAGTTTTATATTGTTTTAAGAGCCTAAAAATAGCTTAAAAATGTAGCATAACTAGCGAGGGGCAAATCACTCCCGCAATACGTGTACAAAATGTCCGCAATCCCATTGAAAATCGCCGCAGTCTCATCAAAATCGGTGACAATCGCTAAGAAATCGCCGCAGTCGTTCCGAATTCGCTCGCAGTCGTTCCGAATTCCCTTGCAGTCCCCCGAATTCTCTAGCAGTCACTGAGCAATCACTAGCAATCGTTAAAAATCGCGCGCAGTAAGGTGACATTAACCAATTAGCCATTGTTGATGTAGGGTGCTTTGATTAAGCCATCTAAACCATTTTGTGTAAAGAAATTGCAGTTTACATTTTGAGGCAAGAACTATTAAGTTAAATTTACATTTTGGAATTTGAAGGTTTTTTTAGGATAAATTTAGACACTAAATCTACTTGTATACAAAATTTTACAAGGTGGTCAAAAATTGTCCCTTTTCATCTAGTTTTTTTTTTTAATGTATAACAAAATTGTTGGTATTTTATGGGGGTTGGGGTGATACACGTTTTAATTAGGGTTTTAAATGTATTTTTACTTTCCTATCTGTTTACAGATAAGGAAAGTATAGGAATCATGATTTTTTTCGACCTCGAATTTTCGACGGTTTTTTATGTTTTGGGGTATCCTGAATCTGTTTTGACTATTTTCGCGATGGTGTCTGTGTGTGTGTCTGTATCCTCGATAACTCATGAACGGATACAAAGAAAAACACCAAATTTTAAACTTAAGCTTTATTCCGGCGTCCAATTAGCTGATTAGATTTTGGGCAGAGTCGGAACATTTGAAGGGTACTTTATAGTCATCATTTTTATATTTTATGGAATATATCTGTTATTTACGTTTGGAGAAGAAACTTTTTCAAATAAAAGTTACTTACAATATTATTATCTATAATTTGTTCTATACAAAATTTGGTCCGTATTCGAGAAATGTAAAAAAAAATATTTTTTTATAAAAATTGTTCAAATAAAAGTTGTTTGTAATATAATTCTCTATAATTTTTGCTCTATACATAATTTCTCTAAAATGAACCGTATTCGAGATATTTAAGAAAATGTGTAAATTTCGAATTTTAAAGAAAAATCAAAAACGGATAAAGTAAAAAACATTAAATTTTAAACTTAAGTTTCCATATATGATGTAGATAATGAAAAGAGCATTTTTTATGGATTGGAAGATCTTAATATAAAGGATTTTCGAAATTACTACACAAAAAGTGATTCTGATACCTCATTTTTAAACATAATTGTGAACAACAAAAAAAATGAAGGTAAAAAAATCAGTTCTTTGTTGGTTATTTTCCACTGAAGACGGGCGCTTGTCAACTGATAGATTATCTCGTGTAAAAGGAACATCCTCAGCAGTACTAAATAACAAAAAAAAAAAACAAGTCCAGAAAAAACACAGCTAAAATACCAAATAACTACAATGACAAAGATGTAACAGAAAGTGAAAAAACTACCGGTGAAAACACTTTGCTCCAGAAAAATATCAATGGCATTTTAATTAGGAACGAACAATATTACGCAATTCTTTACGAGTCGTGGTACATAGGTCGGATTTTTCAAATAATTGATGAAACCACTAGTAAAATAAAAATTTTAAAATCTGAACTTGAAGAATATTTATGGCCAAAAAAAGACGACATTCTAATTGTTAAAAATAAATTAATATTTTACGGACCCATCAATTCAATTGGATCTGGTCCATTTAAACTAGAAACAAACATCAATAAAATTTGTAAACGTCTAAAAAAACACTTTTATGAAATTTTTAAATAAAAAACCTCCAATTACTTAATTACTTAACTTGTTTTATTTACCTGTACCTATTTGTTCATTTAGGCATATCAAAGATATCTAATAATGGAGGCATGTAGGTACCTACATAGAAGTTTATATTTCGGGTATCACATCAATTAAAACTGATCTTCTGAATGAATAAAAAACGTACAAAAAGTAGATTTATTGATAAATTTGTCGTACACACTTAGTTTTAAATCAATGCATTGTATTTAGCACCTATACATGCGCTATACAAAATTTAGTTTTTCTGATGAAACACCTAGCTAATGCTTTTTTTACTGGAAACCAACTGGTAAGCCATACAATATCGTAGAAATCCTTCGGAATGCGTGCAATTTTGCAATAATACTGACAATCCATACGTACGAGTAAATCGCCGCAATCAATAGGGAAATTGCCGCAATCAATAGAGAAATCGTTGCAGTCAATACATAAATCACCGCAGTCACGGGAAATCTGTCGGAAGTCATGTGGAAATCACCGCAGTCATCCAGAAATCGCCGCAGTCATCTAGAAATCGCCGCAGTCATCCAGAAATCGCCATATGATTGCGGAAATCATAATTATGAATTCGGCAATACATGTACATTTTTACAAAGAGTGATTTGCCCCTCGATAACTAGTTTTCTGAAAAAAATAATAAACCGAGGTGCTCTGCTGACTTTGCTCCGACAAAGCACCCTGTATTATTTAAAAATAGCAATTTTTTAGTAAAGTTTAATAATATTTCAGAAGTCTAAAAATAGCCTAAAAATGTGGTGTAGTTGTTTTAAGAAAAAAAGCTTTAAAAACCGAGGTGCTCTGCTAGATTCCTTCGAAGCTAGCAAAGCACCCTGTATTTTTTAAAAATAACAAAAATCTTCGAAAAGTTTTATAATACTTTAAGAGCCTAAAAATATGCTGTCGTTGGTTTTGGAAAAAAGCTTTAAAAAACTGAAGTGCTCTGCCGACTTCGTTCGAAGCTAGCGAGCACCTTGATTTTTGCAAAAAACGAGGAGCATAAAATTTTTGAATAGGGTATACAAATAGCCTTAAAATACCCTAAAAATGTGGCATATGTTTAAACTCAAAATTCCCGAGGTGCTTTGCTGCCTTCTTTGGCATGTAAAAGTCATTTTGATGAATAGGAACTGTCTTTAATAACCTTTCTTCATATGGATTTTAGTTTATTTGCAAATTATGCCTAAATATTGTCAAAAATTTATTTTTTCCAATGGTTTTCCATGGTTTTGTGTACATAACTTTTTAGTCACATAGAGGTGGCAGGTAAATTAATTTATGGTACAGTGAGGGAAACATTGTAAAATAGTAAATTCCTTAAATTCAAAGAAGTAAGAAGTATGTACCTATGAGGATTTCCGCAGAAGTATGGATGATGTTTCATTTACGAGGAAGTATGAGGATTTATTTCTACCAAAAGGATGTAAATATAGAATTTAGGTCACTGGTTTCTCTCTCTCTTTCGATTAATTTTGTAATTTGGGACATTTTAAGCTGTATTGATGTATTGAAATGAAATTTGAAGGTAGGTAATTATGAACTATTCTTTTAATTTATTCTTACATTTCAATTGAGTGATGTGGGTTGGGTCAAGGTTTCAATTTAAAATTTGGCATTGTGTTAAGTCTTCACTTATTTAATATATTTAAATTAATTATTATCATCCAGTATGAAAGGAAATAAATATTTCATTTTTCTCATTGTTTTTATTAATTCTATTTCGCCCTTGCTTAACTGGGCAAATACCATCATCGGTTGGTAAAGTGAAATTTTTTGTTGTGAACGGTTGAATTGACAGTATGTATTGTTTTAACTTTTAACTACCGAGTAGTACACACGTTTTTAAACCTACCTACATGACGTCCTATCATTGTTACAATATAAGTATTAATTCAATATTTAAAAATACATAAATCCGTAGATTACCGTTGCAAAAAAACAAATTCAAATGGGCTTTTTTAAGGTACCTTACACCTTACCTAATGGTTTTTGGAATACATTAATTCATATCGAGTTCTAAAGTCCCAGTTCAAAACTGTAACATCTTAAAAGATTTAGAATTTGAGATATTGTATTCTTAGCAAGGAGGACATGATCTGTACAGTTTAACACTAATATCTCAAAAGATTTTGTAAAAGAAATATAGAAACAAAATCTTTTGAGATATGTGTTGAACTGTATATATCTTGTCCTACTTGCTATAAGAATACATTCTTATCTCAAATCCTAAAAGTTTTGAGGTGTTACAGTTTTGAAATAGGACAGCCATATGCTTGTGTTTAAAATGTTTGAAACGGTACTGACTCACACCTCCCGGAACCTTCAAATCTAGCTCTTAAATACAGTCCACACCCTTCAGATTCGGTGCGTGTACGCTCAGGATGAGAAGGTGAAGCTGAAGCCAGCGGCCAGAGTACGCAGCGGCCGAGGCAAAACCAGGGCCGTAACGAGCGCGTTCAGCGCCCTGTCCCTAAAAAATTAATGAATTCATAAATAATTTAGTTACCGGCAATGGAGGTTGCAAATAAAGTCCTTAGAGAAGAGGAAACATTTGGACCCAATGGGTAGCAAGAAACAGTAGGCCCAAAATAAATAAAAATACGAATAATAGTAATTCTTGCTCCGAAAAAATTGTTCGGTATCAGTTTTGATCCAACTCTGGAACTCAGAAGATCTAGGTGCCTCTTAGGGCTCTAAGGAATTTTTTTGAAAAGGGTTAAGCCCGTAGACTGGGCCCAAAATCTGATTAGGTAAAAATTTTCCCTCAAAAAAAATTCGTTGGTGTCAATTCCTGTCATAAAACTTCCGAATTTTTAGATTTTTCGCTCAAAAAAAATTCTTCGGTGTCTGTTCCGACCGAAGTCGAGGTTTCAAAAGGTTCAAGTGCCTCTGAGAGACTTGAGGAATTTATTAGAAAGGGTTAAGCTCGTAGACTGGGCCCAATGTCATAAAAACTCCGAATTTTGATATTTCTCGGTCAAAAAAAAATTCTTTGGTTTCAGTTCCGAACCAAGTCCGGGTCTTAAGAGGTTCAAGTGCATCTAAGGGACCTAGAGATTTTTTTTGAGAAGGGGTATACCTGTAGACTGGGCCCAATGTTCCAACCCAAGTCCGGGTCTTAAGAGGTTCAAGTGCATCTAAGGGACCTGGAGAATTTTTTTGGTAAGGGTTAAACCCGTAGACTGGGCCCAATGTCATAAAACGAATTTTTTTTGAGGGAAAATTTTTACCTAATCAGATTTTGGGCCCAGTCTACGGGCTTAACCCTTTTCAAAAAAATTCCTTAGGGCCCTAAGAGGCACCTAGATCTTCTGAGTTCCAGAGTTGGATCAAAACTGATACCGAACAATTTTTTCGGAGCAAGAATTACTATTATTCGTATTTTTATTTATTTTGGGCCTACTGTTTCTTGCTGCCCATTGGGTCCAAATGTTTCCTATTCTCTAAGGACTTTATTTGCAACCTCCATTGCCTGTAACTAAATTATTTATGAATTCATTAATTTTTTAGGGACGGGGCGCTGAACGCGCTCGTTACGGCCCTGGTTTTGCCTCGGCCGCTGCGTGCTCTGGCCGCTGGCTTCAGCTTCACGATGAGAAGTCTGCATGAGGAAGCCAAAATCTTTCTTAAGAACCTTTTCATATTGTTTTAAATTAAAAGAAATACCCACTTAAATTATTAGATAGGTATTTCATTTTTTTCGTCCGTTTTTTATTTTGAAAGCTATTAAGTAGAATGATTTTTTAGCAAAAATAAGTAAATGGTTTGTATTAAAAAAAGCAATGATTTACCTTTTTGATACATTGTATATATAAGAGCTGTATTTATACAGGGTGGCTCACGCTCAACGGGACGGAGCTTTATGGGAAAACGACCAAAGATATAAAAAATTCGTTTGGGAGGAATACGTAGGTTACAGACGGCTACAATTTAAAATTTGTTAGATGTATACAGGATGTCCCACATAAGAGAAAATATACAAAGTTATATTATTTTTAATGGAACACCCTGTTTTTTATTTTAGAATTAAAAACTACATCAAAAATAATGTCAGTTAACTAAAGGTTCCCTATTACTATTATTATTAGTTTTCGATTTATTTGAATTTTTAAGGAAAAAAAGTCTCTCAGAAATTAATTGTTTACTCTTGTTTGAATAATTTTTAATGAACTAATTTTTTTTTTCTTATGTGGGACATCCTGTATACATCTAACAAATTTTAAATTGTAGCCGTCTGTAACCTACGTATTCCTCCCAAACGAATTTTTTATATCTTTGGTCGTTTTCCCATAGAGCTCCGTCCCGTTGAGCGTGAGTCACCCTGTTTATTAACAATAAAAATAAAAGAAAATGAGAAGGAAAAAAGACATTTGAAGAGTCGAAGTACCTAAGACAAAATCAAAGAAATAATAAACATAACTCGAAACATAAAACCAACTGCAAATTTAGCAAATATTTGCAATAATCAGTAGATATGAGTTATGTGATTAGATTGTATAGTTTCAGATAGGTAATGAAATTGCGAAATCCATTGATGATGAGCTCATATTACCGAACGTACCAAAAACCTATCGTCCAAGAGCTAGTAACACAAATTTCATTAAGTGTCTGCCTAAATTACTAGTATTTTAGAGTTACCTAAACTTTCAATTGTTGTTTGTTGGCCTCTGAATCAAACACTTTTTTTGGGTCATATTTTACGACCCTTTTCTATTATGCGCAGTACCTGGTGTCCCGGGGTGGGTCTAGCCAACACAGGTATATCTGCTTTTCCATCTAAATGATTTCAAATTACAAAATTTCAAAGTGCATCAAAGACTTATTTGTGTTACTAGCTCTCCGACTTCTATAGGTATGATTACCAATATGTTAAAAATAGTATAAATGATTGTTTCTGACATTTATTGCTTTGGGGACTTAAGGAATTGGTTTGAATGTCAATGATTTATTGGAATTTATGGTAGATGCGCCGGTGGTACTTGCGGCCACTGCCTAAAATTGTGGCATTTGAGCCCTATCCTATTTTTGGAGCTTACCTGCTTTTTAAGAAGGGTCAAATTAGTGGCAGTTGTGCCCTGTTTTTATTTGTAGGTTGGTAGGTAGGTAGGTAGGTAGGTAGTAGGTGGGTAAACTTAAAATATCTGCGATACATTTTTACTATTCTAAATTTTATTATTTTTACTATGGTTCATCACTGGAAGATGGGCTATATCTACCCCAAAAAAGTTTCTAGTTATGTATTTTTTATTTTCTTGTATCTCTGATTAAGAGTTGTTAGCGGTCGTATCTCAGAATATCTTTAAATAGGTATAATTTAAAAAAATAACTGGGCGATTTTTATTTCAAGGGGGACACCTTTTCATCATAACCTTAATTTTCATATGTTATTCTTCTTCCCTCCGTCACTTTGACCTACCTATTACTGTGCATTGGATTTTACTTTTAATTTTAGCGCCAGTTACGTATTTTAAAGTGTGATATTTAATTTAAAAGATTATTTTATTAGTAATTCAATGCACTACATAAATATTATGTTAACTAAATCAAAGATGAACTTAAAATGAAAAAATATTGCATTGTTACTAACTTTATTTTCTTGCAAGTGCAATATGGAGATAGTTTAATGTTATGTGGTGTATTGTTATTACTAATAAAATAATCTTTTAAATTAAATGTCACATTAAATTTAAGTTAATTTAAGTTTATAAAAAAATATTTTACTAACAGAATTAACAAGATTAATAATAACTAACAATTACTGGTAATTTTCATTGAAAAATGATAATGAACGTTGACCAAGAAAAGAAGGAAAAACAAAAATAAAAGTGTTGAAAAATTGAAAAACACCATATTCTCTTTACATCAAGAAAACCAAAAAATTACAATAATTGAGATGGAAAAAGAAAACAAATATATTGTACACATTAGAGTATAGTACAGCCTAAATTAAGATGAAAACTATAAGGTTTTCCAAAAAAATTAGTTATCCAACTTTCATTTTAATATTTTTTCTCTAATTACATAATTAGAAATATAATTGATATAGGGATAGGTTGCGTTACACCTGATATAATAGTAAATAAATAACAAGTAGCTAACTACTTTATTGAATGTATATTATAATGTACATACCTAATTTTGAAATGACAATATTTTCCAAAGTTGTCATTAAGGAACCTCGAGGGGCAAATCACTCCCGCAATACGTGTACAAAATGTCCGCAATCCCATTGAAAATCGCCGCAGTCCCATCAAAATCAGTGACAATCGCTAAGAAATCGCCGCAGTCGATCCGAATTCGCTCGCAGTCGTTCCGAATTCCCTTGCAGTCCCCCGAATTCTCTAGCAGTCACTGAGCAATCACTAGCAATCGTTAAAAATCGCGCGCAGTAAGGTGACATTAACCAATTAGCCATTGTTGATGTAGGGTGCTTTGATTAAGCCATCTAAACCATTTTGTGTAAAGAAATTGCAGTTTACATTTATCGAAAGGGTCCTTCCGTGCATTTTGAGGCAAGAACTATTAAGTTAAATTTACATTTTGGAATTTGAAGGTTTTTTTTAGGATAAATTTAGACACTAAATCTACTTGTATACAAGATTTTACAAGGTGGTCGAAAATTGTCCCTTTTCATCTAGTTTTTTTTTTAATGTATAACAAAATTGTTGGTATTTTATGGGGGTTGTGGTGATACACGTTTTAATTAGGGTTTTAAATGTATTTTTACTTTCCTATCTGTTTACAGATAAGGAAAGTATAGGAATCATGATTTTTTTCGACCTTGAATTTTGGCGTATCCTGAATCTGTTTTGACTATTTTCGCGATGATGTCTGTGTGTGTGTCTGTATCCTCGATAACTCATAAACGGATACAAATAGAAACACCAAATTTTAAACTTAAGCTTTATTCCGGCGTCCAATTAGCTGATTAGATTTTGGCAGAGTCGGAACATTTGGAGGGTACTTTATAGTCATAATTTTTATATTTTATGGAATATATGTTATTTACGTTTGGAGAAGAAATTTTTTCAAATAAAAGTTACTTACAATATTATTATCTATAATTTGTTCTATACAAAATTTGGTCCGTATTCGAGAAATTTGACAAAATGTAAAAAAAAATATTTTTTTATAAAAATTGTTCAAATAAAAGTTGTTTGTAATATAATTCTCTATAATTTTTGCCCTATACATAATTTCTCTAAAATGGACCGTATTCGAGATATTTAAGAAAATGTGTAAATTTCGAATTTTAAAGAAAAATCAAAAACGGATAAAGTAAAAAACATTAAATTTTAAACTTAAGTTTCCATATATGATGTAGATAATGAAAAGAGCATTTTTTATGGATTGGAAGATCTTAATATAAAGGATTTTCGAAATTACTAGACAAAAAGTGATTCTGATACCTCATTTTTAAACATAATTGTGAACAACAAAAAAATCAAGGTAAAAAAATCAGCTCTTTGTTGGTTATTTTCCACTGAAGACGGGCGCTTCTCAACTGACAGATTATCTCGTGTAAAAGGAACATCCTCAGCAGTACTAAATAACAAAAAAAAACAAGTCCAGAAAAAACACAGCTAAAATACCAAATAACTACAATGACAAAGATGTAACAGAAAGTGAAAAAACTACCGGTGAAAACACTTTGCTCCAGATAAATATCAATGGCATTTTAATTAGGAACGAACAGTATTACGCAATTATTTACGAGTCGTGGTACATAGGTCGAATTGTTCAAATAATTGATGAAACCACTAGTAAAATAAAAATTTTTAAATCTGAACTTGAAGAATATTTATGGCCAAAAAAAGACGACATTCAAATTGTTAAAAATAAATTAATATTTTACGGACCCATCAATTCAATTGGATCTGGTCCATTTAAACTAGAAACAAACATCAATAAAATTTGTAAACGTCTAAAAAAACACTTTTATGAAATTTTTAAATAAAAAACCTCCAATTACTTAATTACTTAACTTGTTTTATTTACCTGTACCTATTTGTTCATTTAGGCATATCAAAGATATCTAATAATGGAGGCATGTAAGTACCTACATAATATTTCGGGTATCACATCAATTAAAACTGATCTTTTAAATGAATAAAAAACGTACAAAAAGTTGATTTATTGATCAATTTGTCGTACACACTTAGTTTTAAATCAATGCATTGTATTTAGCACCTATACATGCGCTATACAAAATTTAGTTTTTCTGATGAAACACCTAGCTAATGCTTTTTTTACTGGAAACCAACTGGTAAGCCATACAATATCGTAGAAATCCTTCGGAATGCGTGCAATTTTGCAATAATACTGACAATCCATACGTACGAGTAAATCGCCGCAATCAATAGGGAAATTGCCGCAATCAATAGAGAAATCGTTGCAGTCAATACATAAATCACCGCAGTCACGGGAAATCTGTCGGAAGTCATGTGGAAATCACCGCAGTCATGTGGAAATCACCGCAGTCATCTAGAAATCGCCGCAGTCATCCAGAAATCGCCATATGATTGCGGAAATCATATGAATTCGGCAATACATGTACATTTTTACAAAGAGTGATTTGCCCCTCGAGGAACCTCTACATTGTGCATTTTTTCTTTTATGTACAACCACGTACAACTCTTTTTTAGTCTGTATTGATAGCCATTATAAAGAGCCAAAGCTTTATTTTTGAAAGTAATTGTAACTTCAGCTACATCAGGCATGACACGGAAATAACAAAAATCCTCGTAAAAATTCAATGTAAATTTTAATAAACGTGTAAGTACCTCAGTGTTTGATTTTATAATAATGTCTTGATGCGATTTTACGAATAAATTATGAACAAATGTGGAACTCTTACAGTTCATCAAATTTCTAGGGGTGTTCGACGCCCAGACAGAGAACGCGCTACGTGTGACTAAGATAGCTATTGTACAGTCTGCTAAACAAGTTATTTTAAATAGTTTTTAATATTTTTAGGTAATTAAATTTTAAAAATGTGGAATAGTTTAGGGATTAAATTGGTCTGATTGGACTTTCTTAGAACGTTTTTAAAAGCAGCTAAAGATAGTATGTAGAATTGAAAATAATTATTATGCCATAAAAGGTGTTTTGGAATTCCTTCAACCTTTTGAAATTGAGTCAGAAAATATAAATTTTATAGGATAGCGGAAAATACCTATAATTTTTTTGTAGGCCTTTGTAAATCGTGGAAATAGTTTATATTTTATTTCTACCTTATTAAGGAAAATGGTACCTATTATTAATAACGGTTGTTTCTGAAACATTACTAAAATTTTCGAAATTTTGTTTTTCTACAAAATAATAAACTATACTATTTAGAAAAAAATTTATTTCTCTTATAATTTTATAAAAAATAACAGGGGAATATTTACATTTCTTGATCTATTAAACAAAACGATAAATTATCTCGACGAATGACACCATGTTCTAGTACGGAAGCTAGCTTTACATTTTTGTTGGTGGTTTCATGGGTTTCATATCAATTTTTTGTAATTGTAGTTTACACGTACATATACCTCTTAACACTTGTTTGCTTTATTAAAAAAGTGTGTTGTGATTTACGTCGAAATAAGTCAAAAACAACTTGAAACCCCATATAAAATCAAAAAGGAGAAACGGAAAAAAATTGAGCCTGTAAATGAACACAACTCAGAAACAAAAATAGCTATCTAATAATTAAAAAAATAAAATTTGATTCTTGTGCATCTTCATCTATATCATTAACTGTTTTTGGTTTTTTAATGGTTTTTTCTTGGTGATGAAAATTCCGATATCTCACGGTTATCGATTCTTTTTTTCTCTCCAGAAATGCGGACGACAGTGTTTTTAGATACTCCTGTGGCTGCAGCAACACGATCATTTACATTTTTAAATGGTATTGATGGTGAATTATTCTCTTCTCATAAACTCTATAACATTGGCTATTATTTCGCGAGATTGACTGTTAATCACGCGGCCTCTTAATTTGCTATTAAACTCCATACTTAGGTTCTATTAAACTGTAATGAGCAAAAAAACACAAACGAAAATAAAAGAAATGTTTTAGCGAAATTTACATCTGACATTTACGTCTGAATGAAATAGTGAAATACTTGATGCGCAGAGTGTACTTTCATTGCGTAAATCCGTCGGGATGCCTGTCAGTAGTGCTTTCTCTGTCTAGCCGTCGAAAGCCTCTAGAAATTTGATGAACTGTATATCTATTTAAAAAGAGTACCTATACACCAACACCTGTTTAATGAGATTAAGGGTAAAACCCTCGTAAAATCTTTTAAATAAAATCCAAGAAACAACTATTGTAGTAAGTACCTGTTTAATAAAATTAAGAGTAAAACTCTGCAAATAAAATCCAGGAAACAACTATTGTAATACCTGTTAAATGAGATTAAGGTTAAAAACCCTTAAATATTTTATGTAAATATAATAGTAATAGGTATAATGTATTTACACACATTTTCATTATCATTATTTAATATTTTATGTTTACTCATCTGCTTGATCTCGCTTTTTTATTTATTCTACCTACTTGGATAAAAACAGGGCACAAGTGCCACTCTCTTGACCGTTCTTAAAAAGCAGGTATGCTCGAAAAGGATACCCGAGCGCAAGTGCGTAATGTGTACCTATTATTAAGGTATTGTATAACATTTATATAGGTACCTATAAACATTGGAAGAAACAACTTTAAAATAAGAGATAATTATAACTTTTATCTAATTTATTAGTTGAATGTTATCCTTAAAAACGATTAGTAATATATATTTAGCAGGAAGTTTCGTCAGATTGTCACTAAACAATGTAGGGAGAGGAACACTGTCGTCATTGTTGTCTACAACCCATCCCTAAGTGTAAATATTCCGTTTCAATCAGAAATGTTAATGATATTAGCGTCAGGAGACAGACCCAACTACCAGCTCATTCTCTTCTCTATTATTGTTCTCTTGAAAGCTGACAGGACTGGCATTCATTTAAATAGTGTAGAGGGTGTTTATGAGATTATAATTCCGTACTGCATAATTTGTACCTTATTTATTTTTTATGTGGTGTTTCTTACAATCTGTATTGGGTATTAGAATTCATACAAGGTAACGGAAAAAAATTATAAATTTTTTATATCAACTTAACCACAATTTTATCTGTTCTTAAGTACCTACTTACCAAAGAATTTGCAGTTAAGTATCTATATAGGTTACGTACCTACCTGCCATTAATAAAAGAAAAACCCTGTATTTTGAAAATTAGGCTCTTGTGTATTAGGTTTCTACTTAATTTTTCTTCAATGACATCACACGGTAGATATACGACACCGTACAAATCTGTCGAACTTGGCCTGTTAGTGGCCCAGACCGTATAGCAGGGGCAGAAGTTGAAAAGGCTTTTCGCAATTCTCCCACTTCATACGCAGAAATGAACACTTTTGCGGCGGAGCTAACCGAAGTGGACGCGATACATTGGCGTACAAAATTATTTTATAGATGTTAATAACAATTTCGGGTAAATAGTTTAATAAATTGTGACTAGCTGTTGAAATTTTGTAGGATTATGATTTCGACATTATAATACTTGTTTAATCATTATTTCTAGTCCATAAATGCATGCGATTGTCGGGTTCCGCGGGAAACAATTTAAAATTCTATGAAACGACACTGGTATTACCGCGAAATTCTCGAAGCCGCCAGACATGGTTTTACGTTTATCCCCTCTCTACCTACCAAAACTTCTGCAATACCTGCGTCATGCCAACAACGGGCCAAGTTTCTCAGATTTGTGAATATGGTGATGTGTATGAGACTGAAGCTATCAGACAAACCGCGCGGCGGTCCCTTAATGTTTTGATATTGTTATTCTGCAAAAAAAATACGTGTGGCACTCGGGGACTGTCGTGGTAAAGCTACTGCATAGCATTTTTTATCAACTTATGCAATTATAATTATTATTTATTTATTTTATTTATGCAGTATTTTTTTTTCTTTGATATTAATTCAAGTTTTTTTCTTTGACATTAATTCAAGTTTTTTTCTTTGATATTAATTCAAGTTACACTTTTTGAGCGTGGTGACCGATAAGAAAACAATTCTTTTTCTTTTATTGAATAAATAAGAAGTTAATATTGTTTAAACTATTTTTATTATTTTACAATACATGTAGGTTATTCAGGAATTTTTATCATTGAAACTATAGGTTTATGGTAATTGAAATAAGAAACATAAGTTTGAGACTATATCCTCTAAATCCGATGAATCAGGGAGCGTTGTTGACGCAGGCACGGCCCCTTGCCCTGGCGGTAGATCCACAACACTGTACAAATCTGACGAACCTGGGATCGTTGTTTGCCCCTAACCCGGCGAGTTATATCTGTCCCCACTTTTAAAGATGTAAGACGTGACAAAGCTAATGCTTTTTGCGAATAAAAATAGAGGTTATGGTATTCAAAAATTAAAGCGAAAAATTAGCAATATTTATCAAAAAATCCGATGTAGAATAATGATATAAATTGTTACTATATAATAAACTTATGCCATTATTATTATTGTTGATTTTTATAATTATAATATATTATAAATATTAGGTAGTATTTGTTGAATATAAAATATTTGCAAGTGTTACTATATAATAAACTTATGCCATTATTATTATTATTGTTGATTTTTATAATTATAATATATTATAAATATTAGGTAGTAAGTATTTGTTGAATATAAAATATTGCCTGAAAGTTAATATCTCAATTTTGTCGAAAGTTTATAAGAATGTTGCGTTGCTATCGCTGACGAAGCTCAAGCCGATGTAACAAGACGAGACAAAGAATATTTCGAAGGCAGAACTTCTTGAGCGCTTGGCACGCAATTATTTAACTGGAAATAAAAACGAATATTTTTAAAACAATTTATTCTCTTATTATGAACTCCTTGTAATAAAATACTCAATGTAGTGGAAGTAAATGATTTATTTGTGAGAGTTATTTTTTTTTCGTAAGACTGAAATAAAAGGCTTGTTATTTAGCAAGTAAATAACGATAGACTAAAAATTTGAGCTTGGTCTAATATCGGGTCTATAGATTGTTATTGTAAAAATATTTAATCAAAATGTATAAACATTTACAAAATGTTCAATAACATTATTTGGTAAAAAGTTTACAATAATTACCATGGTGTAAAGTTTGCAAATATTCGAGGTCAGGAAAGGTTAAAATTATTATTTAATGGAATTTATCATTTGTAGAGCAAAATAACGATTTTAAAATCAAAAAGTAGTATGTAGATATTATTAATTTTCAAACGATAATTACAAAAGATTTATAAGTACTATTTAAAAATATTAAAACATAAAAATTTTAGATTTTAAATATTATACCGTATCAAGACAAGGCACGTAGTTACTCTTCGCCCGAATAAGAATAACTGCTTGGACATGTCAAACGGAATACGTCTATATTATCTAGTGCCATATATGCACAGTGGCGCGCTAACACGGCCATCCTGAAATTGGGACGCTCTCGGCCCAATAATAATTATAACTCGATTTATAAGAATAATATTAGCTTTATTCCTAAAACATTTACAATAACGTAACTATAATAACTTATTAAGACGACTCGGCTTCATCCTGACGATTATCGTTCTGAAACAAAAGAAATCCCTATCAACAGAGGTTTTCTTTGTAAAAATATAAAATTCCTCATGACACTTCAAGGTTAAAATAACCGACCAGCAAATCATAATGTGACATTAAGGTCCAAGCACTCCAAGGCAGAAACGTTGCCGGCCCGAAAACCAAAATGTACATCAAGATCCAGGTACCCCAAGGTTAAAATAACCCGTCATATTTCTTTGCAATCAACACACAACCATAATATATCATTAAGGTCCAAGCACCCCAAGGCATAAACGTTGCCGGCCAGAAAACCAAAATGTATATTAAGGTCAAATTACTATGAACATCTGAAACTAGATAGTCGATCAGAAAACCAAAATGTTAACATCAAGGTCTGTTAGCGCGCCACTGTGCATATATGGCACTAGATAATATAGACGTATTCCGTTTGACATGTCCAAGCAGTTATTCTTATTCGGGCGAAGAGTAACTACGTGCCTTGTCTTGATACGGTATAATATTATCTAGTGCCATATATGCACAGTGGCGCGCTAACAAAAAATATAGTTCCTAATCAATTTTCTTTAATTAAAAAAAAAGTGAAATATGAAGAAAACCTTCGCATGAAATTAGTAGAAGGAAAAATAAAAAACCTAAAGAGGATCTAGGTCTGGTGATTTCGGTAGCCACGCAAGAAGGAAAGACAGTTACAGAATTAAAAAAATCCAAATCTGGACCTGTCATTAATCGAAGAATGCGGGATTTTATATATTACTTTCTTAAATAGGTGGATCGATCAAAATGAACCAATTAGGCGGATTTTTTTTTTTTTTTTTTTTAAAGGTCAGTCATCACCTATTTTGAAAACTTTTTGTAGTTCATTCTTTACAAACAAAAGATTACGTCATAAAAATACTTAAGATATCGAGTTATTTCTATACATTTTATAAAATATCCCTAATTAACTGTTATCAAAAGATAATCGATTTAATCATCCTCGTATGAACAAGCACATCACAAAAAAAAACGAAAATTCCAAATATTTCTTGACGGAAAACTAAGTCAGCGTATTTTAAAATCTCTATTAATAAACTGTGAGTCACGCGTTTTGTCCAGTTCTAATACAATCTCGAAGCTTGGAAAGAAAGGATAATTTATCTGGCGCGAATTTTTCGAGCGAATAACAAGTTCGTTATATGACTAATGGCGATGATTTTTTTTGACAGTTTCATTCGTGTGCATACGGTTAGCGATAAAAAATATTTTCCAGTTAAATGTAGGTAGGCTCTGTTCGTGATATATTACCGACGTTAAAATATGAACGGTATTCTATTTTCTTTTAATATTTATTTGTCATTGACAATGGAATTTTGTTATCGGTTTATAATATAATAATATTGATAGATATTTAATAACGCTCATGACTTTTGACATTATACTTATTAATTAACAATTCGCGATGATTAAAACATATTTGTTAAACTAATAATGTTTAATTTTGGTATTTTTATTACATAGAAAACGGATAGTAATAATAAACAATTTTTAAACCATCTACTCTATGTGGATGATTCAAAGATAACAGGAGATGTAACTACAAACAAATATAGAGCTGTCGTGAATAAGACATTCTAAGGGACATAGGAGGGTATAATATTCGCGTAAAAAAGCTAAAATAATTCAACCTATTTTATTGCAACTGAACCCTTCAAATTTTGAATCATTAGTTATGTCAAATTTAAGTAAATTAGATTTAATTTTAATAAATTCCAATACCTAGTTATTAAGTAGGATATCAAGTATTTTGTACTGGATGTGGCAACGTGGCTTGCATTTTGAACTTCTTTGTTTATTATGGGCGTACAACGGCTTACACGATAATCATTGTTAAAATTGTTTTGTACAACCGTCAAATCCTTCAGTTTATCCCTTTCCATACCTCACACCACATGTCTCTTCACTCCTGATCTACAACTAGACCATATCAACACCCATTCCAGTGGTATCATTGTGGCCTTCACGAATAATATATTTTATCAATAAATAGTTATCTCTGAGATGGTCTTAAAATAAATGTATGCTTTTATCAAAAGATATCTATAGTGTTTTTTTTTTTTGAAATGAATGAATGACCTTTGGAAAAGAGAATTGACTACATAAACATCGTTATGACAAGGAAACTCGAGCAAATCCGTTGCAGTGCTACCAACAAGCTAGAACATAAAAAGATAAAATAAGCAGTTTCTACATAACTTCAGACCATGATCAGAAAGTTAACTAAGTCTAGGTTTTAGGGATCGACTGATATGATTTTTGTGGCCGATGACAATATAGGCATGGCCGATACCGATATACGCATGACCGATACCGATATAGGCATGACCAATACCAATATACGCATGGCGGATTCCGATATACGCATGGCCGATACCTATATACGCATGGCCGATATCGGCTGATAACCGATATCGGCTAATAACCGATATCGGCTGATAACCGATATCGGCTGATAACCGATATCGGCTGATAACCGATATCGGCTGATAACCGATATCGGCTGATAACCGATATCGGCTGATAACCGATATCGGCTGATAACCGATATCGGCTGATAACCGATATCGGCTGATAACCGATATCGGCTGATAACCGTATATCGGCCATACGTTTTTGTTGTGAATATTTCACTATACTTAAAACTTAGGGTGAGATTACAGAACGTCTGCAACTTTGCATCTGCAACTTTGCAAATATGGCGGACTTAACAAATGTAAGTATTCCAAAAAATATCTGTAAATTCGCAATATTTATTGTGGTTTATTACCCCCAACAACACTAAACCCAAATTTGGAATACGAAAACTTGATACTTGCATGTGTAAGTCAGTCATATTTGCAGATTTGCAAAGTTGCAGACGTTCTGTAATCTCACCCTTAGTCAGTTGTGCTTGATTGTACTAGAATCGTGCGTGCTTTAACTTAACCGTAGAGGTATAGTACTTATTGATTGATTAACATTTGGTCACGTTTTCTACCCTCCACATCTTTACAAAATAGGAATTTATTCATAAAATAGCTCTACCCTACAATCTTAGCCACACGATGTCTCTAAATAATCTCTCAGTTTTCAACTCCCTTCTAGAGTTCTTTAAATCATGTTAGTAACTAAATTTGCAAAGCTTGGTTCCCTTGTAATTTATCATGGATCTCTACCTGTATTTCTTTTAACTCCGAGGACTACCTCTCTTCGTTAAATACTCTCTTCGTATAAAAACTGTGAAATAAGTTGCTCCAAATTCCATCCTGATATTCCTGATGTATTAATATATTCATATAGGTTAAAATGTTTTACTTTGATAATTATTAGACATCTTGTATGGATATATATCCAAAAGCCATTAAAGAAGTTCCATGGTTATCAAGTTTGTTTTGTTTGCACCGCTGCAGAACCATTCTTCTAAAAGTTCAATTAGTACTACACTTGATGGAGCTAAATCTGGAAAATATAAAGGTTGTTATTCAAGTAAAAGTTGATCTCGTCAAATGCCAGCAACCAAATGAAAGATTTGCTGAATCTTAACAAAAGAGAGAAAGATCTTAGTCAGACAGCCTTTACTTGATAAATAAAAGTAAGTTCTAATTCTTTTCTGAATGTTTCAGAGGAATTTAATTGTGTTAAACTTAAAATTATTCTGGACAAATCAGTTAGATACAGGATAAAGAGGTATACCACTATAGACTTGAACTTTGGAGGAATACACACAGTCTGTGTTCAAAAAACGACTTATTTCTTACTTATTGCATCATTCGACACCTTTTTATCACTTTTTTAAATATTTAAATGATCGGCAAACCAATTTTAATTTATTTACATAAATACTCTTTGCTTTTTAATAATTCTGTCAACTAAAGTAATAAATAGTTATTTTTAATTATTTACATAATACTTATCATTATCTAAATAAAAATGGATTGTTCATGTTCTTAAGAATGTTGAACCGTTTAAAAATTTAACGAAATGATTCATGATTTAATGTTTGATTAAAGTTTTTGTTAGTGCAAATGTTGCTTAACGCCACAATGAACGTTAATCCAGTCACATTAACCGTATTAAAGATGTAATTTGTCACGTTTAATGTATCTGTTTACAAAACATGTTTGTAAAACACCATATCAATAAAACTAGCACAAAACGAATTAATTAGCCAAGTGCAAATAATAAATAAATCCTAGCATAATAATTAAGACAAATTTCAAAACAATTTTGAATAATTCTTCATTCTATGTTACTTCATTTGTAGCTGTGCATCATTTTATTTACATTCAGTGTATTATATAAATGAAGTTGGATACTTTAAATACAATTATGTTTTTCACATTCACTGATATCTGATACTACGAAAATGTATCAGAAAATAACGAGACTGGTGCTATAGTATAACAACGAAACATTTATTTAAAAAAATTCAACAACTATCCTTCGAAGTACTCTCCATTCTGTTGAATACACTTATCCCATTGCTTTATCCACTTATCATAAACTTCTGAGAAACCATTTTTTGATAGTGTGTTTAGTATACCCATCACAGCGTTGTTGAGCTCTAAATCCGACTCAAATCTTCTACCTCTCAATTCTTTTTTGACTTCAGGAAACAAATGGAAGTCACATGGAGCAAGGTCAGGAGAGTAGGGGGGATGAACCATAATTTCAACCCCTAATTCTTCAATTGTTCGTTGACAAATCATTGATCTATGAGCCGGAGCATTGTCGTGATGCAGCGTCCAACCAAAGTCCTGATAAAGCGGCCTTTTTTTCTTTAATTTTGCCTTTAAGGGTCCTCGAAGTACATTAGAATAGTACTCCCCTGTTACTGTATGTCCTCTAGGTACAATGTGATCGTAAATAACGCCAAATTTATCAATAAAAATCAGGTGCATCACTTTACCAGCGCTTTTAGCAGTTTTGGCCTTCTGCGGTCTTGGGCTGCCTTTATGCTTCCATTGCATACTTTGAGACTTCAATTCAGGATCGTAATGATAAAACCAACTTTCGTCACATGTAACCACATTATTTAAACACTGTGGGTTACGTTGCAATTGCCTTTTCCACTGCTGATAAATTGTCACTCGATTCGCTTTTTGTTCATCGGTCATCACTTTTGGAATCCATCTTGCCGCGATCTTCCGGTACTCTAAATCTTCATGAATAATTTTTTGAGTGGTACCGTAAGACAAATTAACATTGTCAGAAATTCGTTTTATGCCAATCCGGCGATCATTTTGTATCAAGTCGTTAATTTCTGCAATTTTTGTGTCATTTCTCGCAGTTTGTGGTCGACCGGGACGAGGTTCATCTTCAACTGATTCACAATCGTCTTTAAACTTTTTATGCCACTCAAACACTCTACATCGTGATAAACTATTATCTAGATATGCACCTTTAATCATTTCAAAAGTTTCAGTTGGTGTTTTACCCAATCGAACACAAAATTTTATCGCGTATCTTTGCTCCACTTTCATTTTTCGATGGGTACGCAAAACACTGACAATTCAATAATTAATTTGTAACAAATGTCAAAAGTTAAATCAAAGCCTACTTGCGGGGTAGTACATTAAATATAAGGCTTTCATGTCTCATTTTTTGGGTTATAAAATGTTACCTCTGAAAGAAGTTATAGCACCACTCTCGTTATATACTGATATATCCTCGTATATAAATTAAATGGGACATTTATTTTATAGATATTTCGAATGGTATAAAAATTGTCTTGCTCTATTTTTAAATGTAAGAATATTGTTTTATGTAACAGATTTTCCTCTCACTCGTATCAGGTTTTCCCATCATTAAAAACAATTCTGTGGCTAGGTTCTAAAAGGGCAAATGTCAAGATTTTGTAATTATGAGATGTACAGTATGACCAGAAATATACAGTACTGAAGCGAAAATATATACGAGTATGTCGACGTCAATTAGTGAAACAGCGTAACTCTATGTTTGGTACATCGTTTGCCTAATGGTTTCAGGCACTCTCAGTAATGAATCGTTTGAGTCAAACGCTGTAACTAACTAAATGATTTAAGTTACTCTGTTTGCTGGGTTTAGACAATCATTGTAATTAGGACAGTGTTGCAAGTAATACAGGAAACGGTATTAAGTATTAAGAGCAATCCAGTCCCTTCTGACGTCACACCGCACGAATCTCACGACCTTCCTTTAAAGTATTTGGAACCTTGTTCGCTACATAAATTTGGCAATGTTGTGTGTCGTACCCTGAAGGGTCCGATTACAATTCAGGTATAATTCGTTGGCTATCGCCGCCTACTGGGGGTTAGTGGCTTGTTAATATACGAATGTAAGAATACTATTTTTAAACCAAACATCTCAAATATTTTTTATTTATTGATAGTTATAGATGATATACAGGGTGTCCCGAAATTAGACGGTCATATTTTAATAGCGTAATCTACATCCTAAAATAGTACTAAAAGTTTATATAAACAGGTCCGAAAACTTTTGTTTTCCGAGATAAAGGGTGTTAAAGATGAAGTCCTGATACCACACTTGTAAATATTTTCTAAACGTTTAAAGATAATTAGGTAAAATTTGTTACAAATACTTACTTTTTTACGCTTCATTTATTGGACTAAACCCCAGTTATTGATCATCTTCTTAGGTGGGTAAATTAGGGGGAGCTTAGGGTAAAATTGCCGTGTGTGTCTGTGTGTCTATATCCACCATAACTCATGAACCGATACACAGAAAAACACTAAATTTTAAATTTAAGTTTTATTTCAGCCTGACGTGAAATAATTAGATTTTGGACAAAGTCGGAACATCTGGGGGGGTACTTTATGGGAGGCCGTTTTTATATTTTATTGAATATATCTGTTATTTATGTTTGGAGAAGAAAATTATTCAAATAAAAGTTACTTCTAATATTATTATCTATAATTTTTGCTTTATGTCAAAATTTCCTGAAATGGTCCGTATTCGAGAAATTTGACAAAATGTGCAAAATTCTAAACTAAACTAAAAGTTGTTTGCGATATCGATCTCTATAATTTTTGTTTATACATGATTTTTCTAAAATGGACCGTAATGGAAAAATTGTAAGAAAATTGCTAAATTTAAATTTTTCAGTATTTTCGTTTTCAATGAATAACTATAGAAAAATGTTTCGAGGTAGATAGATGTATGTGGTAGATAGATGTATGTGGAAAATGTATATATTTAGTTTATCCTCTAAACATTTATAGAGGTACTGCAATAAGTTCTACAAAATAACCAGAAAAAGCCTGTAATAACTAGATAGGAAAGTCATGTGTTGGACACATCAGATTTTTTGACTATAAAATTTGGAAAACCAATATTTTCTGTATAATGAAGCTACATTTGTTGCATCTCGCTAGGACGCGCCATTTTCAAGAGAAAAGCATGTTACCTTATTCAAAAGTGTAAACAATAATTAGTAGGTCTGTAGAATTAGAAATTTTATTTTTTTTTTAACTTTGAAAAACCGGTAACTAAAGAAATTTTAGAAAATATTTCATCTGGACTTCACTTGTAACACCCTGTATCTCGAAAACGAAACGTTTTCGGACCTATGTTTATATAAACTTTTACTCCTATTTTTAACCGACTTCATAAAAAGAGGAGGGAGGTTCTCAATTCGTCGCAATATTTTTTTTATTTTTTTTTATGTATGTTCAGCGATAATTCTTTAACACCGTGTCCGATTTTAATGATTCTTTTTTTGTTAGAAAGAGGATACTTGAGGGGTGGTCCAGTATAAATTTGGTCAAAATCTAATAATTGGGTCCATGACAAAATCCTCAAACTCTTCATTTTTTATGTATGTTTAGCGATAATGCTTTACCACCTTGTCCGATTCATATGATTATTTTTTTGTTAGTAAGGGGGTACCTCAGGGATGGTTCCATATAAATTCGGTTAAGATGTGATGACGGCATCTGCACATTTTTGAAGCCGGTTTTTTTTAATTTTTAATTTCTAATACTTGTTTTTTTTTTTATTTATTATAGATACAAACTAGCTACAGCATTGAATATTTTATAAATAATTATCATATACATAAATAATTGGATAATTGCAAATAAGTAAAGTTCTTTTTAGCTAAATGATTTTAGATTTTAGTTATATTTAAATTAATAAAATCTTAAAATATTTATCCTTGTTTAGTTAATATCCATTATTGCAATTTAGATCTATAAAGACCTATCGAATTTAGGTTTTTAAATTCCACCGGAAGTGCGTTAAATATTTTAGGACCGAGGTATAAAACAGTATTAGTTTCGAAAGCAAATATAATTATTATCACAGTATAACACTGATTCGTGATTCGTATCCGTGATCTGAAAAAAAGGATTCGAATCACTTGATTCGAATCCTTTTTTTTTTTGAAAAAGGATTCAAACATTGGATCCGTGATTCGAATCACATCTCGTGATTCGGATTCGTGATTCGAATCCATTTTTTCGTGGATTCGTCCCAGCTCTGAGTGACGGCATCTGCACGTTTTTGAATTCGGTTTTTTTTTAATTTCTAATAATTGTAGGATGTAGATTACGCTGTTAAAATATGACCGTCTAATTTCGGGACACCCTGTATATTGGAAATTCGAAATAATAGTTATGACGTAGCGGTGTTTTTCTAATTGTAATCGGACCCTAGGTATATGGATACGGAAAGTGATGAATTGGAGATAGGTAAATTGTATTTATTGTATTAAAGGAACAACAAATATAAGTACAATTAAATAAGTATATTAATATAACAATTTTTTAAAGTCTGTATAAAAAAGTTTTTTTTTTCACATAGATTATTAAATTAAAAAAATAACTATTAAAACACGAAATGTTAATTTTTTCTCTTTTACAACACAAAATATACAATACTCTTGAATCAAAATTTTCTCTTGGCAGCAGGTGGTTTTTGTGACGCGACAATTATGATGCTTTGCATCTCATGAATTAAAGTTAATTCTCTTTCAATCTTAAGGTGTTCATACCCCTTATAATTATCGGACAAGAATATCTCAAAATATTTAAATTTTGGCAAAATAAATTAGGCAATAATATCTATAATATGCATATATTTTAATGTTTTAATTCCTTACAGTTTCCCAAAAAAACTAAAAGGGCTTTAATTTTGAAATATCATAATGAAAATAAATGCATTCCTCGACAGCACTATTCTTAATATAATCCCCAAATTTAAGCCTCTAATGTCTTGTTAATGATTTCTTAAAATTCGCCAAAATTAGTGACTAAAACGCTTCGTTAAGTGCTATCTTCTGGTGTAAACTGGTGTAAATTATTGCAAGAAACGAATAATGACAGAGTGTACGATACGATAGTTACAAGCCCGTTACACTGTTTTCCATTCAATTTATTAAAAAAAAATAATAATCAATTAGGGTGTTAATTTTTTTTCTCTGAAGCTATTGGTTTTGGGAAAAAAATTCAAGAATATAAACTAATTAAATCAAGGATTTCATAAAAGTTCATCTCGAAAAAAAGTTTTGATATGAAATAAAGTAAGTGTTGCTAATTTCACCCCCCTATAATGGGTTTGTTCGGGTTTCTTTAAAACTCGATGCAAACCGTCCGAGAACCAGTGGAACAGTTGAATTCCAAATTATTCGTCGCGTACAACTATTAAACTGTCCACTGGTCAACTAGTTCTCTGATAGTTCTAAAGGTATTTTTGAAGAACCCGAACAGACCTAATGTAACAGAAATATTGAAAAAATACCCGTGGTTAGTCCTTTGCGATTACAGAATTTAAAGTTTCTAGCTTTACTGAAATTTTAGAAAAAAAAAAAAATAAATACTCATTTTTAGTCACCACTTTTTAAGGGTGATATCTCGAAAAGGGGTGGGCTGAGGAAATTTTGTTCCTGAATTTTGTCGCATGTATTTAGAAACACCCTGTATATTACACATTTTTTTAAGCGTGCAAAATTCTTGACAATCTCTTTTCCCTAATTGGCACATGTCGTATTTTTCTAGGATTTACTAACTCTGGCAGCAAACAAATAAAATAGAAATTTGTCAGCTGTGCATTTTTGCCTTTCAGAATTTTTCATTTCATAAATTAACTAAAAACTAAATTAAACAAAAACCTAACAACGCCTCAACAACAAACTAAGACGATCACAATAATTTCGCACCTCTTCAAAAACAACTACCTATTTTTTGACACAGGAATTAACAAATTTAACTAAACGGCAGCTACCCTTTTAACCACGGGCCTCAAAGACTAGCAACGTTGCCATATTCACTGGTATCATTGTTTTAATAGAATTAGTATCGGAATGAAAACTATGTTAATCTTCGGTCCTGTTTAAAATTGGTAATCTTTTTGAAAAAAAGTTATTTAGAAAATAGTTAAGATATTTGTTATAGAATGCCGGTAAAGAGCCAACAAATTAAATTTATTAAAAAGTTGAAATTTTTGTTGTTTTTCTTTAAAAAGTTTTTCGCTGTTTAGCGAAATTCTTGGTTCATTTTTACAACCATTGGCCTGAACCATTTTTTTTACAATTTTCTTTAACTGCCTCAAATATAAAATTGATTTTTGGTGGAGGAGCGCCCGTCATGTTTGCTCTTAAATTTAAAACATAAACTCATTTATTGTCAGTATGTATTTACACAGGAGAATGGCTTGGACAAAAAAAATATATAGAGCATACATACTGTAAAAAAATCATACAACGTACAAATTGGAACGAAATAAAATAAAAGCTACATGAAAACTATAAAATGATTGATAATATGGTTTATTATTTATTAGCGCAAGATGCGCTTTTATGGCAACTTGAATTACAAATAACTTTTTTTCTCACACAAACACATCTGTTTGAAAAACATTGTTTTTTCGCTGGCTTACATGAACACTTAAAAGTATCCTTGACCTCCGCAAAGTGACAGCGACTGCACAGCTTCTTGTATTGATAGAAACTGTTCAGGGATCTCATCTACTTGAAGAAATGCCTCTTTGGTTTCCATTTCGACTAGCTACACATCCAACTTGATAACCCCATTTTTGTAATCTGTTACAACACGCATCAAATTTTGCATGTCAGAAGGACCTCTATTAATTTTATCAATAGGTAAAAAGACGCACGAACCTATATTTATTGGTAGAAGTTTTTTTGCAGTATTTGCCAGCATTTTTTCTGCTGCTCGCTTTTGGCCCCGGCTTGCATCATGTCTGTTTTCTTCAATTATTGCTGTATTTTGACATAATATACATTTGCCTCCATCTTTAGGGCATGTAATGCATAACGTATGTTTCTATTTCTTCTTGATGATCAGCAATCGAGTGAAAAACATCCTCGACATCATTGTGACCATCAACCGATTCCCCAATGCCATGTGGTTCTTCTATTTCATCACACTGTGATTTTTCTTGCAGGTTTTCATTTTCCATATGTTCTTCTAACATACGCACGTCATCTTCATTTTCCACTTTATCCAGCAAATCTCTAGGTTCAAAGGAGAAAATCCAGCTTTAGGGTCAACTCCAAATGATGCTTTATATGGCGAACGTCCAATTACTTTGTGGTAGGAACTATTCTTTTTAAATTGTACGAAATAACCCAGTAACCAGTTTTTTGAACTATGGTCGTACATCCACGCTCTAATTGCTTCTCATCTCATCTTGATTGCTTCTCTCTATGCTTCCCTGTGATTGTGGATGCCTTGGTCGACCATGAAGAATTTTTTAAGATGGCCAGATTTTCACCATTTCCGATATCACTGATGCCGTGAATTCTCAACCATTGTCACTTTGGTGTATGCTAGGTGCACCAATTTCCAAAAAATATTTTGAGCAGTTCGTTTGCTACTTCATTCGCAGTTTTTGTCTTAAGAGGACGTAAAATTAAAAATTTTGTTAGGTTATCTTGATAATTAAGCAACCAACGGTATTTATTGTCTGGGCAAGATTGAAAAGCTATAAGGTCCATTCTAGAGTTAAAGTTTGTTGAAATAATAGGTTTTATAGTCAAATTTGCATGAGACTTGTTTTTTTCTTTTGGCAAATTTCACATGTTTCGAGCAATTTTTTTATTGAAAATGTTCCAATGTCATATTTTGTTTTTAAGTTGTGTATTATTTTATCCCGCCCGCCATGACCTACATTTATGTGTGCTTCACAAACAACATTAAATATTTTTTCGTAACTAACCAGTGAAACATACTTTCCTTCATCATGTTTGTCCTTTTTAATAACAATTTTTTCTTCTCCCACTTCCAACAGGTCATATAAAGATAAAAGGTGATACTGTCTTCTCGTTTTTTTTTTCCAAAGGTTTGCTTGGCTCGCAGCATTTCTGTGGCGACCTAAAAGAATACAAAGAATACAAAATCTACATGCTCAAAAACCCAATGAAAAAACAGACAATAAAATCACTCTTTCCCCAAGCAAATTAATTATAATGTTAACAACAATTACAGTGTTCGACTAAACTCGGCAAACAGAGTAACTTAAATCATTTAGTTACAGCGTTTGACTGAAACTATTCCGTCATTACAGGGAATGCACATTAGGCAAACGGTTTACGAAATGTAGAGTTAAGGTACCATTTCGGTAGGCGCGTAAGGAGACAAGAGACCACCGAGGCGACCCTAAGGACGACAGATGCATAAATGTTTACGCTTCGTACATTTCGGAAGCTTAGAGAAGTGTCGCGCGACACTTGCAAATAACCATTCGAGGGAACGTTCAGTGTTGCCAGACCTACTGTTTTTACGTAGATCCACTGTTTTTGTCTCTAGCAAATTTTGTTCTTAATTTATTAAGTATGCCTCATTCTTCAGCAAATGGTTAAAGAATATTTTCTCTAGTAAATTTTCTGCAGTAAAAGCAACTGTAGGTTGGCTCCATAAAAAAAAACATCAAGATAATCATTGTTTTTATTTAAAATGAAACAAAGAATTAATAGGGCAACATAAAAAGAACATGCATATGTTAAACCCTACGATTTTGAATTACCTGATTTAGACTGATTTAAAAGAAGTAGGTACTTATTATTTTTCATTGTTTTTTCTTTGTTTCCGTACGTTAAGTATATATTAAAAATGTTATTATTTGTTTTTATTATTTGTTTACCTTCTAATTTGAGTCGAAAAAAAGTTTATTTTTCGTTTCTTATATACTTGTTTTTTATTTACTACACTGCAAATTTTAATTATTTCCCCCTGTATTAAAATCTACTGTACTGTACGTTTTTTTTTTCACCCATACTGTTCCAAAATCTGGCAACACTGACTAGATCGAATGAAATTTTCAACCTAAGCCCCTTCAGAATGAAGCGATGCTCGAGGCCAGTGACCCCGAGTGCGACACGCAGCAAACCTTTGCCCCGAGACAGATTCAGAAGTGTCGTCTTGACGACACTTCTCGTGTCGCGCCGTGCGAAATGTGTCATATAATTGTATGTATTTTAGATGTGAAGCGACACTTCTAGGTCGCGTCGGCGGTCGTCTGTCGCGCCTACCGAAATGGCCGGCAATACGTGAAATGACTAGGCATTTCAGGGACGGACGGATTTCACTAATTGACGCCACATATATATTGCTCACCTAATAGTATGAACAAATTTATCAGAAATGACAACGTTAGTGTCTATTAAAATAGCCAATGATATGCCCACCATTCTGTTAGACGCATAGCTCAAGATGAGAAAATAGCCAATGGTATGCCCATCATTCTGTTCACATTGAGATTCAAGACCCATTTAATACTGGGTTCGTTATTTCTGCCAAACTCGTATGAGCAATTATAAGCTTCACATATAACATTTTTTTCTTTGGTTGTAAGCATCTTGTTCACAGTGTTGTTAACAAGTTAGTGTTTGTTTAAAACGCAAGTTTGACAGCAGTGTCACTTTCATAGCAAACTGTGATTAGAGTTACAATTTCGTTACTGTATATTTACGGTATTATTGTCATCTAAAATTTATTAGCTATTCGCGATTCAAATTAATTTTCGCGCGCCTGTCATTTATCGCCTATAAGTAGGATATTTGTTTATTTTTGGCGGGTTTTTGTATTTGTGATTTTTTAACTGTTTTTTTTTTTTATAATAAAATAGTGTTTTTTAATTTCATTTAGTGTTTATTTAAGTTTAGTTTTCGTGATTTTGTCATAAATATAATATTTATCATCTATTTATAATTAATTTGATGGAAATTTTGCTATACAAACATCTAGAAATATTTATTTACTAAACGCAGAACATGTTTTATTATGTGGTTTAAAGTTCATTTCAGGTACCTAACATTATTGATAAACTTAATTAAAAATCTTACTACAGTCTGTTCGCTATACTTAAGCGGGTTTCGGATTAAAAATTTTATGAGTATTTCCAGGTAAGTACCCGAAAGTTTGACCTGTTCTTTGGGGATATATCAAGTGGTTAAATGAAATGAAAAGTAATGTACAACTTTTTAATTAAATAATAATGGAGAATCTTTCGTATAATTGAGAGCAGAATTAAACTTCTTCATTAATGGAGTCTAATGTGGCTATTATAAACATAATAATTTTACATTACACTTCACACAGAAAATATGGTCAAATTTAGTACCTACCCTAATGTTATTTTAATTTAAATCTGACCATTAGGGCAATTTTACCTAATTTCTTGGGAAGAGGCTTATTGGAACTGGTTGTCAATGACTAGTTTGCATAATTTTGTTAATCCAAAACCCGCGTAAGTTTAGCTAACAGACTCTAGGTATCCTTATTATATTATGAAGCGAATGGTGTAGTACTTTGTATACATGTAAACGGTAATAAAACTCACAAAGCAGATATTGCAGTTTGATTCTAGACAAAATTTTGCAAAATCTCAATAATGTGAATTTGTAGATATCAATTTATCGTAAGGAACAAAATTGTATGACTTACGCTTTGAAAATAATGAACACTTCAGTTTTGATTTTGACATTAACACCATATAGATTGCAATTTGCTGAGGGGCCTTTTCGCAAATTTCATTTTTAATTTAAACACTATCACACATGGATCGTTCGAAATAAAAATGTGACGTTTACTTATATTTGAACGTGAGAAAACAAAAAGAGGCTGACTGCCTTCCGTGATTGGACAAATTCAAATACCTCTACCGCTAGTGGGCTGGCGCATACTGTTTTACCTCTATGTAATCTAGCATAGCTTATTCTATACCGTTCTGACATCATTGTTGGAAACAACGTACTGTATATTAAAAATCGACCTATTATTTTCCTATTTTTGTTAAGATGAACCTGAAAGTGTGAAAATATAAAAAAGTTGGATAAATATGTGGTGCTTGAATATCACTAAATTTTGCATTAATAATGTTATCGTTTATTAATTATAAAATATGCTTGTAATGTGGTTGGTGTTGGAAATACAAGATTCATTCAGTGGCTTTATTCCATGAGAAATCTGCTTATTACGTAATTTAAAAATGCGTTGGTATAACAGCCACAAATTTCGAATAATTAAATATTGATCTAGTTCTTAACATTCACAAACCAAAATCGTTTTGAGCATCCTTATAAATTCGATCAAAAACTTATCATTTTTCTTTCGAATTCGTTTTTATCGTTTGGAATGCTGTCAAGAGTCAAGAGTATTTCTAAAAGCAGGTGATAACTGGAATGAAAGGTGTGCGGATAACAGAAAAGCTAATTTACATAGCTATATAACCGAGTGCAATCTATTATTTGTTGTGTGGCTGCTGCCTGCCTGTCACGTTGATGGACACAAATTACCTACTCGGCCACTCTAAAAATTATATGCAATGGCAGGTAATTTATTGTTGCCGACATGGACGATTACCGGGTTATTGTAGTAGTTTGAGAGGCGCAGTGTTTGAAAAGTGACCGCAATGGATTTTATAAGTCGACTACAATTATAACAATATTATCTAAATACGAGGTGGTATTAATAAATACTTAGTCGACCATATAAAACGCCTCTAGAGGGAGGGCTTACAGTTTCTTTATGAACGATGTGCTAAATCTATAAATAGGGTGTCTTCAATAGATTGGGATATAGATATAGATTCCTGGGATTAAAATAAGATGATTTCACCCAACTTGTCTATATCCAAAATATTTTGCTTAAGTCGGTATAAGGCGTGAGAGTTAAAAGAAAATAATTTTGCACATAGAAAGAGTGTGCTTGATTTTTATAATTTTGGTGTGTAATGTTCTTTGACTATAACGTTTTGAAATGGTTTTAGTCTTTATCAATAAGCTGTAAGTGTTTAAATAAACGAAATTTTTCCTTTTTTTTTTTTTTTTAAATATTCCTTTATATTTTTGTAATTTTTGATAACTCTTAATTGCTATTGAGGAATACATGTATTTTCATTATACACTGCCCAGAATAAAATTAGGGTTACCTCATAACATGCATTTATTTTAGAAATATTCAGTTGTTTCGGATTTTTTCGCTCCTAACATAGTTTACTAACATTATGCAATGATTGCTTGAATAAAAAGTTTTTGTTATTTATTGAAAACGACAAAAATGAAAAATTTAATTTGATACGCTTTTAGTTCAAACAAAATAAATTTTCAGGAATTCAGTAGCGAGTATTTCCTCCAGGCAGTGATAACAGCTCGCAAACGAATTGGTTGAATTATGATGGGTTGTAAAGAGGGTAATACCACATACTCATCTTCTTCTTTGATAACATGTTCAACACAGTTTTTCCAACGCTCTTGACGGTCTGCTGCTAGAACTTTCTTTACGAGTTGTACAACCTCTTTACTCAGTTCTGGAGACTGATTACATTTTCGTAATTCTGATTTTACGTTTGCCCATATTAACTCTATAGGGTTAAATATGCAATAATAAGGGGGTAATCTGAGAAGAGTATGACCCTGTTCTTTGCACAGCTTGTCAATATAATACATTTTTTCTAACTTTATACCTTTAATAACAGTAAGCAATTCTTTGTTTGTTGGGCCTTTTTTACGATCACTGGCAGGGATAGAAATATTTTTTTCAGACAAACGCTAAAATTTGAGCTTTGTTACTGCTACTATTTGGTATTTTAAGGAATTGCCGCTAGTGGTAGGATGCGTTGCCCATAACGTTTACTGACTGTGGTGGAATGTTAGGTAAAAGCTGTTCATTAAACCACTTTTCAAATAATTCTGCTGTCATATCTTCATGATCAGCTGCACAGTTTTTAATTTTTTTAGCAGATAATAAAGCATTAGGCATGAAACCGTCTTTGCTTCCAGTGTGTACTATTATAATGCGTTTCCCTTTAGAACATGGCCCATTCAAACAGAAATTTTTACTACTGTCAACCCAACCGACATTTAACTACATCGTGACTGTCAAACCATGTTTCATATAAATAAATTATGTGTCTATTAGAACTTCTGTAGTCTTTTATCTGACGCAAATAATCTTGTCGCCATTGAACTATCCTTGACGATTCGGTGATTGCCATCCGTTTATTCAGTTTTTTGTGTTTAAAACCACATGCTGACATAACTTGATGCAATGTTTCCAAACTGGTATAAGTGTATCCTAGAAAATCTGCTACCTTTTGCTGTATTATTTCCAATGTCGGAACCCTGTTCTCCTTATATAAACTATAAATTGTCCTTCGTATAAAATCTTGGATAGCTCTATCAACTGATTTCAGTTTTTCTTTACATGTTATTCGGTTTTGTGAATGATCCACAGCAACCCCTTTCGTGACTACCCGATAAATGGAAAATTTATTTACTTTAGTTAATTCAGCAATTCTTATGATAGCATTATCAGACTGCTGAATATTTTCCTTTTTTAAACATTCGAATATATTTAAAATAACTTGTGTTTGTATATCTAAATCCTTATTGTGAAAGTCATATCTGTCTTTAATCTCACTACACTGTGTAATTTAATTTTCTTCATTCGCCCATGGTCTAAAGAACGCCATATTTATATTTATTAAAAGAGATGTCTAAAATAAACCAACCACACATACAACACACCGCACGACAGTACTCCACTGATATCGGAGACTGTTTTCCAGGAATATTTTCGAACACTCCTGCCCTCCGTAAACCTTCGGCCAATACAGTGTATTTAAGTTTACGATTCGATGTTTTCATTGGTAAACAACGGAGATAATGGATTTTGACACATATATATCAAGTACACGTGGACTGACGGTTCGTTTAATATTTACCGCATTGTATAAGGGGAGTAAACATTATTTTTCGTTTCTAAATTTGGCATGAGTGCCGTGCGTATATATTAAATATTGATGATTCCTCACATAACTGTGTTCTGCAATAATAATAATCGAAGGACTATGCCTATTCGCAGTCACAGTCCTGTTTAGGATAAAGACTAACTCCGGGCGAACTTCAAAAGATATGCCTCTCCCCATACCATAACTGAGCCTCCACCAAATGGAAGTCGTTCGGCATTACACGCTTGAGCATATCTTTCGCCTTGTCGTCACCACACTCTGTTGTCAAAGCCAAGTGTTCTCGTGCAAAATTCAACCTTGCAATCCGGTGTTCACGGGAAAGCGGCGATCCAGTAGCCCTAGTTCGAGAAGATAATCCAGCAACATGAAGTCGCCTCCTAACTGTCCACTCAACGTTTAACATTTATCACTTCTTGCAGATGATTTCGAAGGGAATCTGTTGTAGTCCTGCCTCGTCCTGAACCAGTCTCTTCATACCGCTGAAATACTCGTTGGACACTGGATATACTTACATCAAAGTTTCGCGCTGACCGCGGCCATCTTCTATAGCTGCCGCAACAACAGTGGCCCTATTCTTGAGCATAATAGAATAGAACACCACCATGGGAGGAGCTAGTGTCTCAGCTGCATTAGCTGTGACTAAAACAGTTAAATTTTCTTTCTCGTCGTTGGTTCCAGCATTGTACACGCTTTTGTCGCATTTTCCCAATTCTTCAATAACTTTTTCGCGGGCTGTTGTTAAATTTTGTGCAACTATCTCGCTTAAATTTGGACGCCTTTTCAAAAACGACTCGTACCATTTTGACCTGGTGTCGAATCAGTGAAATGGTTTGGTCGTTTACTTTCTTTAATGATAAACTGGACACTGTCTAGTAATTGCTCTTTACCAACTGGATGGTGCACTTTTGCTAGAGAAAGTATCCACTGTTCGACAAGAGCTTGTTCATTGCTTGTGAAAATGATACTTGGGCCCATTTGGCAATATATAGGTAGCTTTTCTGTTCATTTATAAAGTAACGTTGTTCGTGGAACAAAGTAATTTTTAGCATATGTAGCTACTGGTATCCCTCTTGCTATAGCAACAAGAGCTTCATCCAACTGAGCCTCTGTATATTTTTTTAGGTGCCATAACTAATAAAAAACGTTCCAGTTATTGACGCTTCTTGTACTAATAATTGACACCCCTGTCAATAACTGGAACCAAAAAGCTGTTGTTAGATCTCATATTTAAATGGTATATTGCAGACTTTTTAGATAGTACAACAGTGTATATCAGTATTTGCTTGTGGATCAGTTATTCCCAGGGTATGTCAATAACTGGAACACACTGGTTTTGCTTTAATAAAAATGAGGTTTTAGGATTTACATGCATTGGTAGACAGTAAAAACTCATCGGTGTTGTTTAATACACCCCCAGGAATAGTTTAAATATAACATGAAATGATGAGAAGTAGATATATTCAATTTGGTATACTGACCTTATGAAATGTCTTAACATAAACACTCTATCGCTGCCTGTGCTCTTTTCACCATTTTGTAACTGACCGTGGTGCCACCTAACATCCGTTACATTCTACACGGTTGCCAAATATTCTAATAATACCGATGTTTAAGATAAATTTCTCATATATAGTTTAATGTTCTTATTTTTGAAGAATAATTGAACAAGTATCAATTACTGGTACACTGTCAGTTATTGGTGCACTTACCTTACCACTTAAGTCGCCATTTTCATTACCCTTTTCCGTCACTCGAAGTGCGTCCATCTGTCATCGCAAAATAGTGTTTTTGTCGTCTCTATTTTATTCTATCTCAATAGTTTCTATAATGATGCGTATTTCATCTGCTTCTGAAATTAGATTCAATAACTATAATTGTTGTGTACTCGACGAACACACAGTTGCAAGATAATTTGACGAGAACATTCAAAACCATTTCTCGTTTTTCTACAACTGTCACATAATTTGAAAGGAATTGGTGTATCACAGTTAGTTTTCGGAGTTTAAAAATTGACTGTATTATAATTCCTGACAACATTGATTTTTAATAACTATGTCAATACATTCTTAAAATGTTTTGGAATTCTAATTATTTTGTTTTTTTTATAGCCTACGATTATATGTATCGTTGAATTAAATATTATAATAAAAATATAAATGTTTAAAGAACAATAATTGTAATATATTTACACCTACAGGAAAATGATTAAAGCCTTGTTCAGAGTAGAAGCAGAGCGTCGTTGGTAAACAACCTAGTGTTAACAAACGCAAACGAACAGAGCGAGAGCGACCAGCGATGCGATATCTGAAATATAAATCGTACTCTGAACAAGGAAGGCCTAATTAACTGCAAACCCTACTCTGTATTTCTTTAAAAATATCTGGTAAAGACCTATAAAAAATAATGTGTCAGATAAGATCCGCCTCTGTACCATTTACTTAGTACGATGATAAACCTGTACTGTATACATTTTTCTGTGCTAAATATTAATTTAACGTTTATCTGAATCTGCTGATTTTTAAACATCTAATCTGATGTAACTAATTAGAATTACTAGCTGTTTTTCACTCAATTTATCAGAAATTCTTATAATGCCCGCTTAATCATAATTATACGCATAGAAAACTGAAACACAGCTCGAGTTTGTTATTCAATTATCTACTAATATCACTTTCATGCATAAATGTTTTAGTCATGCAAATGTTTTCTTCATTTATGATTGTGGTTTTGATAATTGGACCTGAAATATTAATTATTTCAATCGAGAGTTAGTCGGTGATGGATTTTAAAGATCATATCTATTCTTTATTTGACTAGAAGCTACCAGTATTAATATTAAATAAAAATACAAGTTGGTTGGCTCTTGAGTTTTTGGTATCTGGCTTCGTTTTCGAGAAATAAATTAATTCAAAATCTGCTCGTTTCTGAACTTATTGATAATATAATTAATGACGTGAGCTCAAAATGGGAGAAGGGGGGTCAATAAATATCGTTAGGTCAACTTTATAATTCAGAGAATAGGACGGGTAACGTTTGGTATTACAAACTAAATCCGGAGCATAGGCAATATTAAATATTGTCTACACTAAGAGACATCTTTATTTACTGTTAATAAAATTTTGATTACTATTTATTAAAACGTTAATTTACCTCGTTCCCAAATTAAAAAAAAAAATACTAATAAAAAATTTATAGATGTTTATTTTTGCATACTTTTCAAGTATTTAAAGTATTAAAAAATTTCACATTAAATAAATACATAAAAATGAATTTTTCAAATGTAATGTCAATATGATTTTTTGAATTCAATACATGATTATTTTTATACATTTTGAACACAATTTTAAATTAATAGATCGATATATGCAGATTCGTCTTAAATTTTTCTTGGGTATTGCGAATTACCAAAAGGAACAGCGACAGCTAAATAAAAAGCGAGCACGCGCTATATCCTATTTTGTGATGAATTGATTTTTCTTTTCTTTTTATTTCAAATTATTATTTCAGAAATATTACATTAACAGGCTATTTTTACATTTCATGAACATTTCAGAAATGCTTCTGGGACGTTTCGTAATATTTATACATTACAAATATTTTAGTATTACATTTTTGAAATATTTCCTATTTTTTTTTCTGTTTTAAGAAAAGTATCTGTAATTTACGATTGGAAAAGAAGATTGTACAAATAAAAGTTGCTTGTGATGTTATTCTCTATAATTTTTGTCCCATACATGATTTCTCTAAAATGGATTGAAGTCGGGATGTTTGAGGTAATGTCCAAAATTGAATTTTATTTTCAATTATAATATCACTACTGCCTAAATTATTTCCGGAAATATTTTCGAAATCACGAATATTTTGAAAATTATTTTATACATGATTTCTCTAAAATGAAGCGTAATGATAAAATCTTCAGTTTTTTTAAATCGGCTAACTTTTCGATGATCGCTGTTAAAAATAAAGCTTGTTCTGCAATGTCGTTCACTTCTCTTAAATTCTCGGTAATTCACTTAGTATATAGACGATGTTATTACTCATCGTTTTGTTGGGTTTTTTCGCCGCTCAGCCTACCTGAATCAGACTGTAAACAGAATCAGGGTACATGAACTATGGTCAAATTTCATACCCCGTTGACGCCCGATTTGCAAACCTACATGGCGATCGAGTTGCGACGAATTCAGGTAGTACCTCCAGCTTGGATCAAACAAAAATCAAACCTATTATACAATTAATTATTCTATTTTCATAGTATTGAGATGCTCAGGTGTGATTTGAGCTTTTAAGCAGTTCCCAAAAATAAAAATCAAGCTGCGCCAAGTTTGGCGACCGTGGTGGCCATTTTATAGTACCTATAACTCGATTGGGAAGTTGTTCATTTAGGAAAGTAACCACTATCTGTGCATTATGTGATGTACATCTATCTGTCTTGTTGGAACCAAATGTCATTGAAGTTGACCTGAAGGTTTCTGACGGCAGAAATAATGTGATTTTCAAGTAGTTGTAAATACGTCTGGACATTCAGTTTACCCCGAGGGGCAAACCACCTTCGAATTATGGTGTACACATTGATGGAATTCCAGTGGAAGTATGTGGAAGTCCGTGGAATTCTAGAGGAGTTCCCTAGAATTCCAGTGGAAGTCCGTGTAATTCCAGTGGAAGTCCGTGGAAATTTCATCACATAGCGCATGCGTCTCGCCTTTGTGTTACGACTCTTTCACATAACGACTATAAACTGGCGGTAATGGCACTTGGGCTGATCTATAATGATCGATGCGGGGATTTTGGAAACAATGGCGTTTAGAACATGAGCTTTATACAATTTCTAACAACTAACTAGCGTAATGCTCATAATCTGATAAAATTGGTGCAGATCTTCAGAGATGATGAAATTTTGAGCATCAGTATGATGATTCCGTGGCTCTTCAGTAGTCAGATGTGTGAGAAACTTTTCCGTGCTACTAGATCATTAACATCAACTTTTTCAACTGTCGTCAATTTTAGTATTAAAGACATTTTACAACGTATTAATAGGATAAGCGCTATAAATGATACTATTCACGATTTAAACCAAGAATTCATATTTCTTAGAGAGAAAAAAACAATACAATAACAAAATATTAAGAATCTCGATAATGACTTAATTGAAAAAAACGTATTAAGAGCCTTAAACGACGCTAAAGAAGATACTAAAAAACTTGGAATAATTTTAAAATGTGAAGAGGATAAATCGTGGAATATACTGAACCTAAATGTAGCAAAGGATAATAAAAATGAAGATTGCGATAATCTAGTAAATATACATGATACCGTTACAAATGTTATCAGAAATGTACTGGAACATCAAATAAATGATGACGCTGAATACAGAACCGAAAATTTAGATAGAATTTTAGATTTGTCAGAAATCGTCAACAAACGGGAAAATCTTAATGTAAAGGATTTTTAAGAAAAACATGTTCAGAACAAAAATTTATCTGAAAACAGTCCATTCGTAGAAGTGACCTTGGGGTCTAAAATATTGATTATTAAAACATCCACTCTATGTTGGCAGCTTGAAGAGAACAAGGAAAAAATTAGCAGTGACAAACTGCCAAGATTTGTGACAAAAAAGCAATATGACCAGTCAGCTTCATTAAAAAGTAACATACAAAAACATTTAAGAAAACTGACAGTGTATCTATTGGCGATTGGTGTATTTTTTCAAATAATGGCAATTTTAGGGAGTTTCATGTAACTTTACCCTCGACTTTAGCAACCGGCTTATTTAGAAGATACCTGATTGGAAGAATTTTGTGGTTCAGTTATCTATCAGGAACAAATAAAAATAAACAGTATTCCCTAGAAAATGCTCCAACTACAGCTATCAATATGAAAAATCGTGGAATCGGCTGTTTATGTTCCTGGTATATTTTACATAAAAGGGACATTCTGGAAAAATTAAATCTGAAAAGTCAGTTTTTTTATAACATTATTCATTACGAGTCTACAATAAGCTCCGAAGTTATCAGTCTCAAAAAAGGGGAAACTAAAAAACAAATTTTCATTAAGAAATTGTATTTGAAAGACTTTGAATCCTTAAACCATTCCGAGATTCATGAAGTTCAGGATATTTCTGAAAGAAATTTTACTTTTGTACTTTCAGGAACCTCATCAGAGGAAGATTCAAATTACGCAGAAAGCAGGGAACCCTCTCTGAAACCAATGACTTGATGTCTCCGAAGATGACAAGGAGATAAAAGCGGAAAAATATTACGCGACCCATTATGATCACAAATGGTTTATAGGAAGAATCATTGAAAGAACTGAAGACGGACAATTCAAAATAAAATTTTTATCAGAAAATCTTGGTTATTTCGAGTGGCCAAAAAATGAAGATGTCGATACCGTCGCGAAGATGCACATCATGTATGGACCAATCGAATTGATTGGTTCTCATCCATTCACAATTAGAAGATTTGATGAGCAAAAAATCGAGAAAAAATACAAGAAATTTAAAAGAAATATAAAATGACTTTTATTAAAAAAATTTCTGTATTTTGTGATATTTGGTTCTGTTTCTGTTTCATTGCTTTTTAAAGTTTTTTTTTTTTGTTGTTTTTGTTTTCTTTAATATAGTTAGTTTGTGTTTTTTTTTTTAAATTTTTCATAATTTGATTACTTGCCGATTTTTTTAAATCTGCACCCCCTATATAGATTGTTAAACTCTGTCAACATTTAATATCATGGTAAACCCCCAAAAAATTTAAAATCTTCGAATTATCACTAATAACATATATTGAGTAGGTATAGACTATATTATTAATTGGTAAGGGGGCGTCCATTAATTACGTGAGGTATTTTTGAGGATTTTTTGACCCCCTCTCCCCCCCTGGTGAGATTTTGTAAGTTTTTCCTCAACTCCCTCCCCCCTCCCCTAATCTCTCGTGAGATTTTTAAAAATTTGTGTTTTGGGTGTATATGCGTTGGATTATTAAAAAAACAAACACAATATGTTTTATTACTTTTATTTTAGACTAAACATTTCTAGAAACATTCTTTACTTTAATTTAATTTTCACGCAATTTTACACCGTTTTCTACTAGAAAAAAAATACGTCAGATTTACAAAGACCCCCCTCTCCCCCAAGTGAGATTTGGAAATATTTAGCTTGATCCCCTCCCCCCCTTGAACACCTCACGTAATTAATGGACGCCCCCTAACCAGGACATATTATTTACATCAAAAGATTTCAAACACTAAACTATAATATAAATGTTTAATGAGTCAGCACATGCGCAGAATCTTCTTGTAATATTGAGATTTACTTGATATGTACACAAAATCCCTAAAATTTACAACCTTATAAGTAAAACATACCTACTTTTATTTCATTTTTTAAAGTGGTAAATAGCGGGTACTTGGAGTTTACTGTTCATGATAGTGGAATTCCATGGAATTAAATTTAGTGAAAGTATGTGGAATTCCAGTGGAAGTACGTGGGAGTGTGTGGAATTTCGGTGGAAGTACGTGGAATTCTGGTGGAATTATTTAAGGAAGTGAAATTATGGTGTACAATTTTTCTCAGGTGGTTTGCCCCTCGGTTTACCCCGAATGAAAAAGGGTCCCTAGATTACGTCGCTTTATAGAAAAACTTTAAATTTTGTATGCACATAAGGTTCCTTTCTGGCTCAAATCCAGTTATACTTCCGATCAGTTATATACAGGATGAGCAGTTTTTAAAACGAAAATTGTTTTACAGTCGCCAGATTTCGACTGAAATTGGTATCTGAGAATTTTGGAAGTCAAAGATTACAGATCCCAAATAAATTTTTAAAAATTCAAAATGGCGCTAAAAGGAATCTTATTTAATCAAAAATGATCCCACTTGAATGGAAATAATAAAAATCGTCCTTTTGGTTTGTGTAACTGGACCATTTTGAAAGCAGCCAATCATTATTGTTTAATAACGGTGATCGTGACGAAGAATACCCAGTAGACGCGAAGTGAGAATTTGGGTGGGATCAAGAGAAAGATCGATGGAGAGAGAAATGTGAGAAAGGGTTTTTGGTTTGGTGCTTTTAATTTTAAATGATCTAAATTTAAGTGCTTAGGAGTTCCTTGCTTTTACAATTTCCGTATCGAGGGAAGTTCTGAGTAAAATACTTTACCGATTTTTTTTTTTTTTCATTAAGTTTGCCCCTTCTTGCACGTCTTGTCTTCCAAATAATAAAATCAAAGGAACGCCATCTGTGGACGCGCATTAACAATAACAATACCTCGTTAGGCCGTGTCAGTCCCACTCGAATCGCCTCTTAATCGTTCGGTGCTAAAGAATGATTTGTTTGTATGTATCGCTTTGTTGGTTATTTCATATTCAATTGTCGTAAAACGTTCGAGTGAAATGACGGCGAACGATTCGACGTCTCCTTGTTAGATGGAAATGACTCATTTTATTTGTTAATTAATTTATATATGTGCATAATTACGAGGTTTTTGTCGGATGTCGAGTGTTCATTGGCGCACTACTCGGATTTGTTGTATATAACCAAACGAGAATAATGTAATAAACAGTTTTAGTCTCATTGGTTACTACACTTCATTTTTAAACTAAGACAAGCGATTTTAATTTTTTGCGTCTAAAATTCTAATTTGTTTTTTGACAGTCAAGTTCATATATACCAAAATCGTCCAATAATGTATTTTCTTTATCTTTTTTCTGTCTTTCTTAGCGTTCTTATTTCGTATTTTATTCTTTCTAATTATCGAATTCAGTTTTTTTCAGGACTTAATAGGCAATTGTGTTGTTTTTTCTTTCATTATCGTTAATCCAAAAGCAAATTAATCAGTTAGTTAGTCTTCAAATATAAAGTTATTTAACTTCAAAGAAATCAACGTAGCACTAAAGTCATCATTTTCATTACACTTATCCATTACTTGAAGTGGCGTTCATTGCGTCATATCGCAAAATAGTGTTTATGCCGTCTTTACTTTATTCTATCTCGATGTTATATATCTATGTTATATTAGGATTGAAAGATATATCAAAAAATTAAAAAGTAATAGTATTAATAATTTAAATAATGTTATATACTTACAAAATTATGATTAATGTAAAATTCCTAATGCTTTTTAAATTTCAAATAACACAGGCCCGCGAAAATTTTGTGATCTAGCCATTTTATTTTTTTTTCACCTATTTACAACTTCTATATAGCTAAAATAACCCCCTTTTATTCTATCACGTAAACTTTTTTTTGTAAACTAATATCAAGGGTATTATCCCTGAACATCACAAACAAATTAATTTGAATTCCTTATTTTTGTTCAAAACGTTGAGACGCGTTAAAACCTCGTTTTAATTTGCACATTTGTAGGGGGATTTACCGGTACTTACTAGAATATTGTTGGGGATTTCCTGAGACTCCATTTATTCAAGAAAGAGGGCGATATATTTAGTATCCCCGTGGTATTGTGACAGGCGTTGTCTATCGAATTCTATCGGTGTTTCGTTGTGCACTTTCTATTAAAAAAATGTCTAGTAGGTGTTGTAAAAATAGGCCTGATAACTTTTGTTATATTTGTGGATACTTTATAGTGTAGAAGTTTAAAAGAAACATTACTGATTTCGTAAAAAATGCATGTTTTGCTTATTTTAAAGTCAGACTTGGAGATCAAGATAAACCTTGGGCGCCACATGTTATCTACAATATTTGCAAAAAATCCTTGAGTCATTGGGTTAAAGAAACAAGAAAAGCCCTACTGTTGGGAATACCAATAGTCTGGAGAGAACCTAAAAATCACATTGACGACTGCTATTTTTGTCTTTGTGATATTAAAGGTCATAACACAAAATCTCTAAAGTATATTAACTATCCTAATCTTTCGTCTGCAATAAGACCAGTTCCACATGACGCTGATATAGCTGTATATGTTCTACCTAAAGTATTACAGTTTATCGAATCAGAATCTTCAACAGATTCAGAAATTGACATTTTTGAGCCATCTACCTCAGGAACCCGTGAACCGCAGCTATTTTCTCAAGTAGAACTGAATGACTTAGTCAGGGATTTGGGACTTCCAAAAGACCTCTATGAGGTTTTAGTATCAAGGCTTAAAGAAAAAAAAATTACTTTCTCCAGGTATTACATTTTATTGGTATAAAAATCGTGAGGCTGAATTTGTCAATTACTTTGCCGCAGCTGGTTCACTTGTATATTGTCAATATGTATCTGACTTGGTTATTCACATAGGTGCTCCTGAATTCAATCCTGCCGAGTGAAGACTTTTTATAGACTCTTCAAAGAGAAGTCTTAAAGCTGTTCTACTTCATAATGGCAATTTATATGCATCTGTTCCTGTTGGTCATTCTACTCAGCTAAAAGAAAATTACGAAAATCTTGAGGTACTCCTTTTAAGAATAAACTACAGACAATAACTGGATTTCTATGTGGTGATCTTAAAATTTTAGGGTTGCTTTTAGGTCAACAATCCGGATATACGAAATACCCATGTTTCCTATGTGAGTGGGACAGTAGAGCAAGAGATGACCACTGGACCAAAAAAACTGATCACCAAGAAAAAATTTAACGCCTGGTTCCATAAACGTAATTCGGGAAAGCCTGGTTGATCCCGAGAAAATTTTATTACCTTCTACATATAAAATTGGGGCTGATGAAACAATTTGTCAAAGCTCTAGACAAAAATGTTGGTTGCTTTAAGTACTTGTGTGGATCATTTCCGGGTCTCTCTGAAGCTAAATTAAAAGAAGGCATCTTTGTTGGGCCACAAATAAAAAGGTTGATGAAAACTAATGAAATTGAGACGGTTATGCAGGAAGACGAAAAAGAAACATGGACAGCTTTTAAACAAGTTATAAATAAGTTTCTAGGAAACTACCAAGACCCTGAATTTGAAAGTATTGTTGAAAACATGTTGGATAAATTTAGAAAGTTAGGCTGTAACATGAGCTTAAAAATTCATTTTCTACATGCTCATCTTGACTTTTCCGGATAATCTTGGCGATGTTAGTAAAGAGCAAGGGGAGCGCTTTCACCAGGACATAAAAGAGATGGAACGACGATATCAAGGGCGCTGGGATGTCAAAATGATGGCCGACTACTGTTGAATGCTTAAAAGGGACAAATTTGCTACGTATTTAATTAACCAACGATTCGATATCTAATCTCATCCGCACCCCCTGTTAGACAGTACCAACCTAACAACCGAACAACCAATGCGTACGTACGATTAGTTAGACACCAATTCCGCATCCGCATTAGACGTGTGCGAGGCCCATGCGCCGCATGTTCTGTAGATTCGCATCACAGTAACGAAAGTAACGAGCAACGAATATTTTATACGGGTAGTCAGATCTAAAGTAACGAATACTTACGGGTATTGGTTTTCTCCTTACTTTTACAGCTCTATGTAAATACTTAAAAGTATCTACTGCTAAATCAAAATATTTAAATGCGATAAAATTCTAAAAACTCATTCATTTAATATCGATCAGACGTTTCAGTAGTGCCACCTGTTGGGGAAAATTCACTTGTTAACCCTCATTAAATACGATTAGTAGGTTTACCTGCAGTTAACTTGTTTACAACCCTTAACCCCTCAATTGCATTTGGGCGGGTACCCTTTACGGTTGGACGTAATCTCTGCCGGAATTAGGGTTCGTTTTTATCGTATAGGTATTTTCAGCTGACAGGAGCAGGTAAAATGAAATATGTTTTATAAGTGCTACAACTTTATTCAACCACAATCAAAGATAAAAAGTAGAACGTAGTACCACTTAAAAATAGAGGTACTTATATCTAAGAACATAGCTACCTGACATGTCGGGTTGCTCCGAAAAAAAATACATAAAAAAAACGAATTTACCTAACCTGTGCGGACTCCGAAATTACGTACGTCATTAGATGGGTCCTATGCTTGGGGCAAGCGAGAAGATTACCGGCAAAAACGCCAAAACTTAAAAATTTGTTTACATTTCTATTAACAGTAATAGTATTTTAATACAAAATTGCTTCTAAATGCCTAAACTAATAAAAGGTCTCTTAAAAAATTAAAGATCATTGTTGATTGTTTTTACGTAAATAAAATAAAACAAAACATTCAGATGTATTGTTATAGCTAATTTCTTCTTCTCTGTCTGCCGTTTGCCTTACCTTTTGCTGCCATTTTCATTTCATTACAAATTCCATGCTATTTTGAACTTTGCTGATGACGACTGATAATAAAAACACGTGTCTACGGTTTACCTCTGTGTGCGAGATGTTTCCACTAGTTCTCTTTGCTTAATATTTGTGTTATACGTGTTTTATAATTATTTTTTCATCTGTCCGAAATAGGAAAGAATAAGGAATTAAAAAAACCAAAAAAGGTTGACAGCTGTGTGCACGTAGTTTAGATTCAAAAGGAAAAACTTGTATTTCGTGCAAAACTTTTTTATTAATCAATGCAAAGCGCTTTCGGCTTATTTGCCATCATCAGTGCTCATCTACAAAAATTGTGGATGTAAACTTACAATTTAAAAAGATTTTAAAAAATATATTATAAAATCTGAATTAGACTTTAAGTCAAAAGTTAAAATAGTATATATACAATTGTTTGAACAAATTAAAAATTACAAGAAACAAACAAAGTGACAAAAAACTGGTATTGGGAATAGTGAGTGTGGGATAAGCCCTTACAAATCAAATCTGATCTCCAGAAGCAAGTTAGCTTGTGTGGAATTAAGGAATCATGCCACCCTCACTATTCACAAAATTGAAAAAAGGTTAACAAATTAGTTAAAATTTAAAGAAATTTACAATTAGAGGGTGACTGTGGAAGATATATTGAAATTTGAATCTAGAATACAATATTTGATATGAAGCGATGATGCAGCGATTGCGATGCCAGTTATATCGGCAGAACTTGTAGATCTCTGGGAGTCCGGATAGGCGAGCACATCAAGAAGCCGGACACATCTGCATTCGGACATCACTTAAGGTTCAATCAACATAATTTCAGCCCAACAAAAAACTCCAAATTATTAGTTAACTTAAACACAAAAAATTTCAATTCATTAGATTTTCATGAAGATGTTGAAATTACTCTCGAAAGAGACAACAATATACTCTGTCTCAACACTCAAGTGAACCTTAACAGAAATTTCATACCACTCCATAGACAACTCAATTAACCCTCTATGATGATGTAGGTCCGAGTCACCCAACACAAGCCTTCGAGAGCCATCCCCTCCTAAACTCGATTTCACCCATCAGAGCTTACCTTTGGGACCATGGTACTCCTTTGTTTAAAACTTTTTTGTTCTCTATTTTGTCTCTTTTAACCATGAGTACGCTTGTTGAGTGATTTAGTAATTTTTAGGACTAAACATCAGATTTACCTTTAGGGACCAAGGGTTCAGTTGTGCCATCTTGGGTTCTCTGAAAGAATGTTCTGCAGAGCCCGGGCTGGCACATTAGAATCACGCGAGTGACATTTTTGTTTTGTCTTGACATCAAAATAATAATATCATTTATATTAAACATTTATTTAAATTTAACTAACAATAAATTAAATCTTTAAATTCAATAACAAATTTTGATCTCCGTTAACCTCCAATCACTCGAATCACACTCGGAGAAACATGTTCCACACTGAGGTGAACGCACCTCCTTCTGTTGACATTTGACAAGTCAAAGTCTTCAAGTGTCGCTTGTCACCACTGTCATGTGGAAACGGTCAAACAACTTGAACCAAAATGAAGAGAGAAATTTAAATTTGAAAATATTAATATTAATAAAATTATGATTTAGCAATTTATAAATATCCCGAAATATATAATTTTGGGAGTGAGGATGACCAGGAACTTGTTGGCTACGTTATGGACAGTAGGTAGACTTTTTCATAATTATAATGTATATAAAACATATAAAAAAAAACCTTCAGTTTTTTTACTTTGGCCTTCTGCGTTTTACTTTCTTCATATCAAATATTGTATTCTAGATTCAAATTTCAATATATCTTCCACAGTCACACTCTAATTGTAAATTTCTTTAAATTTTAACTAATTTGTTAACCTTTTTTCAATTTTGTGAATAGTGAGGGTGGCATGATTCCTTAATTCCACCCAAGCTAACTTGCTTCTGGAGATCAGATTTGATTTGTAAGGGCTTATCCCACACTCACTATTCCCAATACCAGTTTTTTGTCACTTTGTTTGTTTCTTGTAATTTTTTAATTTGTTCAAACAATTGTATATATACTATTTTAACTTTTGACTTAAAAGTCTAATTCAGATTTTATAATATATTTTTTAAAATCTTTTTAAATTGTAAGTTTACATCCACAATTTTTGTAGATGAGCACTGATGATGGCAAATAAGCCGAAAGCGCTTTGCATTGATTAATAAAAAAGTTTTGCACGAAATACAAGTTTTTCCTTTTGAAGAATAAGGAATGGCAAAAACTATAAAGAATGTTTATAGTGTATGTATAGTTAAACCAGAGATCTAGTGACTACCATAAAACAGCAGGTAATTTACTTATGATCAGGCGGCCGTCTCTACGCAGAACGTACCTAGTCTAGCTATGCTTCTGAAACAATTGTCGATTTTGAATTACTCAATTATTACTCAATTATTTTTATCAATATAGTGGAATTTTTACATTTCATTTTCTAATATTTTATTTAAACAAAATTACTCGCGAAGTTCAGTTTCACTTTCACTATCTTCATCCAAATTAATAATGAACCTTTCTCTTGGTATCTTTTCTATATCAATATGTCTTTTCCACCTTTTTTTATATGGGAAACACACTTGGTCCAGCTGCTATTAGGAATTTTTGCAGCTTCTGTTTGAATAAGAGCTACTACAGTCGAACTTAAGGTTGAAGAAGTATTATATCTTCCAACTGCTGACGCCATATATGTTCAATTGGGTTAAACATACCGTGGTAAGGAGGAAGTCTGAGCACCGTATGTCCCAAGCTCTCAGCTAATGTGTTACAAAAATATTTCTTTTGTATTGAATAGCTTTTTAAAACGTCCAGTAACTGCTTTTTTGTGTACTTTTCCTCAAAGTTTACCATGTAATCTTGTATGATGGCTTTTATGTCGTTTGAACAAGGTGCCTTATCTAGTCTTCGACTGTGACGTTATCCATGACACTGTTAGGTGGAATATTTGACAAAAGTTTAGTTTGGAACCAATCTTCAAATAATTCGGCAGTAGTGTCGTCATGGTAATCGACTTAGGATTCTTTAATATTTTTTATTGGTTCCTGCGTGTATTATAGTAATGGTTTTGCCTTTATTATGTGGCGCATTAATCTGGCACAAGTCAGATGAGTCTACCCAACTTTTGTTTGGAATATCGTGTCTATCGAACCAAGTTTCATCCAAATACACAACTGTTCTGCCAGCTTCTCTAAAATCATTTATCGCCAATAAATATTCAAATCTCCATTGCTTAAGGCGCCCAGATTCCATTATGACTTTTTTGCTGTTATTCAATTTTTTAAATTTAAAAGTCTCTTTGATACACTGGATGCCAGTTTTATCCTTTTCAAGCCGTTGCATCAATATATCTAGTGTAGGCACAATTTACTCTATACAAGTCATATATTTTTCTTCGAATTAGGTCTACATCACAGCCATCTAGTTTCTTTCACTATATAAAATTTTTAAGACACTTCGAAATAAACGCAACTTACACAATGGAATATTCGATAATGACTGAATTTAGTTTAACTACTATCCTCCTTTCGTTTCTAAAAACGGTAATTGGTCAGTTCTCAAAACAGTTACATACTAACTCCCCATTATTTATTTAATTTTCTCTAATCTGTCTGGTATTATAGAACTCGATATTTTAAACAATAGTAATCTTGTCTTCAAAGTCTGGTAATTTATTTGTAACTTTATATCCCATTATCGCTAATCTCCCTAATAGACGTTTAGTACAGAAAGTCAGGCAAGTAAATTTTAGTTATAAGTACTTTAAATTCTAGGAAATTTTTAATTATAAAAGTAGTTTTACATTCAAAACTGTTAACAATTGAAATAGAGAGCCCTCAATTATAATATTAAAAAATCATATTTTTTACTATTTCATGAGAATATATATTTTAATCTGGACCTGGGAATCTTTTAACCAACAGACAATTTTATCGCTTATCTACAAATCGAACAATAGTGATAATGAGGTTCGTCGGCTTATATGATTTATGAGAGTCACTAGATCTCTGGTTTTACTATACTTTGTTCAGACAATTTTTTTTGTCTCAAGCACCTTGACAATTATTATTAATTTGTTCCATAACAACTGATTAATTAGTGTGTTGATGTTCTCGCTGTTTTTTACTTTTCTTTTCTAAATCATCTAAGAAAAACAAGTTATTTTGAGTGCATACATTAACCTATTAAAATTATTGTATCCAAGGCGATGTAAAATAATGTTGGGTATGATTGTGGGATTTTTGTGCTGTCAATCACTGAAAACTAACCGTTTTTGGATGTATATACATATTTGTAAATGCATAACTGACAGGATAAGTCCCTTCAGAATCACAGATCGACAATATAGGCCAGTCATTAAAGATAATTCACATTAATTACAAAAGTTTTCAAACTTTGTTGGAATATTTAATAAATTGAAATAATTATAAATTTAATTTTGGAACTTTATCTGAAGTCCAAAACATATTAATAATTGCAAAAAAATTAAAATTTATAACTTTCTAAAAAAAAAAAAATTGCTGCAAACGCAGAAGAAAGACTAGGAACTTCCGTAACACAGTTTATTTGACAAGCTATATAAAAAATTAAATTGACAACTTCAACATTCTAGTAGACTAGTAAATGCATAAAGGTAAGTAGTTAAGATGATAACTCTCATGAACTCCAACACCCCCTCTTAATGAGAGGTATCTAAAAACCTAACTTGCTAGTGATCCGACGTGAGTTTGAAAGCTTGTCTTTGTGAAAATGTCAGCCACCATACTCTGTGTCGGGATATATTTAATTTCGATTTTTTTCTTGTCATATACTTCTCATACATAATGGTGTCGGATGTCGATATGTTTGGTTCGTGAATGATGGACTTGATTTTGTGTTAATTTTTTGGCCCCCTATTGTCACAATAGACGATTGACGGACGATCTAAATATTTTGAAAAACCCAATTACTTTCATTAAATTTCTTAAGAATATTACCTCTTTTGCTGCCTCAGATAGCGCCATATACTCTTGATTCCGTACTGGATAGTGATACTGATTTTTGTTTTCGAGCTTCCCATGTAACAGCAGCTCCACCTAAAAAGTACACAAAATCTGTGTACGATCTTCTATCGTTTGGATCTTCTCCTCAGTCGGCATCTACAAAGCCATGCAGTGATGTGTGTGTGCTTTTGAAAATAAGTCCAAAATGTTCAGTTTTTCTTAAATATCTTAAGACACGTTTTACGGCTACCCAATGAACTGGACCTGGGTTGCAATTAAACTGGTTTAGGGCACTCACGGCATAGGATAAATCAGGTCGTGTAGAAACGGCTAAATACATCCGCGAACCAACTGCTTGACGGTAAGGGATATTTGCCATTTCTGCTGTCTCGGATTCGATTGTAGGACCCATGTCCTAGTTCAATTTGCATCCATAGGAGTATCAGATGGCCTGCAGGTTTGCATGTTGAATTTTGTTAAAATATCTGAAATATACTTCTTTTGGGACATTGATATCCAATTAGAAGATTGTTTGAATTCAATTCCCAAACAATAATGTTAAACCCAAGCCTTTTATTTTAAATTTAGATGTTAGATTTTGTTTTAATTTAAGTTTCTTCTGTTTTTGTCGCTACAACTAAATCGTCGACATAGACGGCAAGAATAAGGAATGTGGAAGATTCTTTGGAGATATAGACACATTTGTCAGGTTTTATTGGTTTAAGACCAATAGACTGAAGGTACTGGTCTAATTTCTTGTACCACTGTCTTCCTGACTGTTTCAGTCCGTAAAGTTATCTTTTCAAAAGATACACCTTGTCTTCTTCTTTTTGCACGATAAAACCTTCAGCTTGTTCCATATAGATCTCTTCTTCGAGATTTCCATTAATATAGGCCATAACGACATCCATTTGGTACAAAATTAAGCCTAATTCAACGGATAAGACAAGTAACTAGCGAATGGAACTTTGTCGAGTAACTGGTGATGTTGTCTCGTGGTAGTCTACACCAGGTTGTTGAGTGTACCCTTTGGCAACAAGTCGTGCTTTTCTTCTTTCTACTTCACCATTAGCTGTATAATTTGTTTTTAAAACCCACCTGCATTCTACTATCTTCCTATTCTCTGGTCTCTCCACTAGGATCCACGCATTACTTGAAACTAGTGAATAGAATTTGCACGCTTCCATTCTTTTGCGTGTTCTCCTTCTAGTGCTTCTTTCACAGTGGGGTTATCTGGATCGGAAGTGGCTAGCTGAGTTTCTTCAACTACTTCTATGAGGTTGTACTTCTTTTTAGGTCTTCCGTTTGATCCATTTCTTATAATAGCTGGACGTCCTGGACCTCTTTTAAAAGATTTCGGTAGGCGTTAGTGCATCTGTTTTTTCTTCAACTTCTTCTTCATCTGTTTGTGTTTCATTTGAAGGTTTTTCTACAGTGGTTTGAATCGATGTCTGGAGGATTATTATATGTCGTTAAATTTGGTGACTCGTCATTTTTAAATTCAAAAATTACATAATTTTCAGGGATGGTTGGTTCTTTTTCTGTAATTTTAATATTTCTGGGGTTTTCCAAAAATCTAACGTCTCGACGGGTTATGATTTTTCGTTTTTCTGGGTCCCATAAACGATAAGCTTTTGATTCTTGCGAATATACGACAAAAATACAAGTTTTGGATATACAGTCAAATTTTCCTTTACTTGGAGACAAATGTTTGTGATCATAAAATTTTTAAGTGTGAACTTTGTGGTTTAGTTCTACTCCAAATTTCAAAAGGTGTTGTATTTTGCAAACTCTGCGATGGTGATCTATTTCTGATAAATGCAGCGGTCGCTATTGCTTCGGCCCAAAAGGTTTCTGATAAGTTTTAATCTAGGAACATACACCTGGCCATTTCGACTAAAGTGCGGCTAATTCGTTCCGCTACACCGTTTTGTTGGATATACGCAATATAACTTGTCAAATAAACTGTGTTACGAAGTTCCTAGTCTTTCTTCTGCGTATACTGCGTATACCCAACACAAACTTGAAGCGGTATATTTATAAACATTTTATTTAATAAAAAGAAACTTACTTCAAATAATAGACCATTATGAAATTTGATAACCTAATTTATTTCTTCCTTTGCAAATTAAAAAAAAAAAAATATATATTCAGGTGATTTTTTAGGACACTCATTTTTAAAAGCAAATAAAAATAAACTTTGAATCCTGTTTATTATTGCTCGCCTCCATAGGGACGAAAAGGGTAATTTTATACTACATAACAGGAGAAAAATCCAACGTTCTATTAAGGTAATATAAAGAATCTATTTTGGTCCGGAAACGGTCATTTTCCGCCCATACTATTGTTACAGAGCAATCTAAAAATAGTAAATTGAACAGTGCGATTGCACCTTACTTAGAACGCGATGAATAATAATTTCCACGAACGATAATTATTTTATCCTTTCGGTAAAGCGTATGGAATTGAATGATTCGCCTCGGTTTTAATACATTTTTACGATGTTTCAATTACGCGCCTTGACCAAAATAAATAAACGAGTCGCGTGGCGTGAATTTTGATCGAATTAGGCGATATTGGTTAGCGTTAATTTGTTATCCAGTGGCGTAGATACCATAGGAAATTTTACAGCATAATTTTGAAGCCGATCAAAATGTTCTTTTTTAGGACGTTTAGTCTAAATAAAAATAAGAATATGTAGTAACAAATTTAATGCTGAATCTAGACTTTTTCTGAAAACGATAACAGAAAAATAATTATTCTATTTTTGGCCTATACTCGGACTGCGAACCCGTACATACAGTTTGCTGTTGTTGAAATGTAATCTATGTGGTCTTTGAACGACAATATTGTATCATATGTAGCTAAATCCATACAAATTTTGAGTTTAGAAAGCGAATCTTCATTAAACAATTGAATATAAATTGGATGAACTTTTAACTTATATGACATTACGTTACATTTGAATGGTTTCAGTGTCAAGCCGTTTTTGTTGCACCATTCAACAACTTTTTTTAGATTTTCAGACAGCCGTTCAGTCAGAAATATTTTTAAGGAGGTCCTTTCGCCACACCTCTCGCCTCAAATGTTAAAAAAAAAGTTATTAGATTATGACTAAAATTAATTTTTTTCTAATAGTTGAAGTCCTTATTTATCTAATACTGAACTTTTAACTATACCTTACCTTGCATTTTTTTTTTTTTTAATGTGAGTATTTGTACAGTGCCTCCCGAGAAAGTAAGTCCTCAACAACAATTCTCGAATTATACTATTATTTATTGATTAGATGGAGTAGAAAAAAAATTAAAAATAAGGTTTTTGAAATATTTAGATTTTGTTTTATACAATAATATATATATAGTAAACCGTGGAACTTATTGAGAAATTAATATTAAAATCACAAAAAATTTTCAAGTAACCTAGTTGAAAATTTTTTGTGATTTTTTAATAATAATTTCTCAATAAATTCCACGGTAACCTATATATTTTATTGTAAAAAACAAAACCTAAATATTTCAAAAACCTTATTTTTAGTTTTTTTCTATTCCATCTAATCAATAAATAATAGTAAAATTAATTATAATTCGAAAATTGTTGTTGAAGTCTTACTTTCTCATAAGACACTGTACATCACAAACATTTAAAAAAAAAATTCTCAAAAATTTGCATGGTAAGGTATAGTTAAAAGTTCACTATTAGATAAATAAGGACATCTACTATTAGAAAAAAATTAATTTTAGTCATAATCTAATATTTTTTATTTAACATTGGTGGCGAAAGGACCTCCTTAATAGCTGTATATTATATTTTTAAGTCATCAGCATACAGTAAATAATACTGTCCATTCTGCAGCGTGGAAGACGAATCTTCAGAGCTTTGGAACAACAAACCAGGTTCCAGACCTTGGGATTCACCCGACTGGAACCTACCGACTTTAAATAGTCTCGCCCAATTCGACCATTGCCTTCATCAAAAGGTGTGACTTGTACGGTCACATAACATTAACTTCATTATCTCCATGTTGCACTTTTAACAGAATATAGTTAGTAATAATGAAATCTTATAGTTAAGATACTATTATGTAGTGCATTAAATAACTAATAAAACTCAATGAACAGTCATATTACTAAATTCATCATAAAATTACCATGTCATTAAAATACCCCTTGCTATATAAAAAAAATGAGGACTAACTTGTCACGTGGAGGGGACGCAAGAGGATGCAAGTTTTTTTATGTTATAAGATTTCTAGAATAAAATAAAAATTAACGTGTCTAAGCGTTTTTATCTACTCTTTAAAATAAACGGTGTTGACTAGGTGGGTAAAATTTAATCACTGTACAAGTAGGTAGATGCGTATTTATTACTTAAAAATCTAGTTACAAAAAAAAACTATAGTATAAATATTCTTTGTAGATATTACATACATATCTCAAAATCGAAAATAATATTTTGTAGATATTAATTACATACATAAATATCTCAAAATCTACAGAAAAAATAATTAAATATATATTATTATTACATTTCTATAAAAAAAAACAATTGTTACAAATATTACATACGAAAAAAGATATTAAGCGATTTTTTAAAAATATTTTTATTTATTAGTGTTTTTTAACAAATAACATCCAGAAAACTCATCAATTTCAGTTTCACTTTCATCAGAATCTATAAATCTGTTATTTGTAGGAGACGTATGTAGTGCATTTATACATAAAAAAATGTTTCATTCTTTAGGGATATTATAATGTCCCCAGGGAAGTGTGTCAAAACTATTTGGAATTAAATAGCGTTTATCGTCATGAGGACTTAGACCAATTTTCGACTGTTCGATGCTATATACATTATGCGCAAATGATCTAATACAACGTTGTGTAGTTGTTTTTTCCTGATTTTCTTTTAAACATTTAACGTAATCTTCGAAGGTAATTTTATTTTTGACTATGTTATATTTAACGCCCTTCGATTTCTTAACTACTTTACCACCCTGCACTTTATAACTGTACATTTTGGAGCGAAGCCCTACAAATTGAGTCATAATTTTCCCATTATTTTCATCTTATATTAATCCTAAAACTTTTTATTAACTCTAGAAATATTATAGATATTATCTTCGCTATAATCAGATGTATCAAATTCGGCTAAATGTATATTAATTTACAATTACTTATACCCATTTTCGGTAGCATGTAATTATAATGAAAATTGTACATTGTTTCAGACTTTTTTAGTTCGATAGCCATCAAATTTTCACCTAAAATTGTACGACTATGAAACCGAAAACTTGAGATCAAATGTTTAACTCCATAACGTAAATTAGTTCAACGTTTATTTATTTTAAACAGTTTATTCAATGTATTCATTAAATACACTAATTCATTTTGCAATTTATTTATTTGTACTTTTCTAGACAAAGTTACATATCAGTTTCTGCCTTTTAACCACATATATTATACCTTTTCATTAAGTAATTCTACGTATTCGAATAGAAAATAAATACACACTAGAATATATGCTCTGTAACATAAAAATAGAAATTTGTTTTCAATTTCGTTTTCGTCATTTTCAATAACGGCATACTTTCTTTTACGCAAGATGGTTAGTGAAAGTAACATTTTTCTTTAAAACGCGTATTAGACAGTCAAGTTTTATTTTCTTTTCTTTTCCATGCACATTCTTTAGATCGTTTATATTATTAATTTCGCATAAATGTTGTGCAACGGTTATTCTTACGGCGAACAATCTAATGCAGTAACAATTTATACCACCAGGTGTCGAAAGTCACTTTAGTCCATTGCAATTCATATTTTTTCTTATATTTGCATTTATGATTTTATACTATCTATTAAATGTGTATTTTGCATGATAGGTTGAAATAAAACTACTACTTATGTAACTATTCAAACATACTCATTTAAATGATATTGGCCAATATACAGGGAATTTGATAAAGTATGGAACCAAGCAAATATGTTTAAAACCGAAGCGATGCTATTGATAAAACTTTGCAGTTTGCTGTATTGACGCAAAATGCATCAATGCGACTTGTTTTTGTTACTAATAATGACTCCATTAAGGGCGGCGTCTAACGATATCTCGAAAACTGTTTATCTGGACAATTTCGCATTTTTTTACGAAATCATGAAGGAAAATACTTAAAAATGTTTTTTTAACTTTGTATCTTTCCGCTGTCACGTGATATATCACATACTAAATAAAATCTATATAATTTTAAACCTAGCTTTCAAGAAAACTAAACAGTATTTTCTGTCGTGGTTGTAGGGGTTGGTTGTAAATATGTTTGTTTAGATGTTTGTTTAGTTTTAAAGAAAATTCCTAGGTCAGTGATTACCTGTGGTTAGACACCAAAAGTCTTAGTCATTTTTCAAGTACTTTAAAACAACTCCGTTTCTTAAGACGTCTTTACAACCCCTAGGAACACTTCATGGTCAACCGCGCATATGTCAGATTGCTATGTGCAAACGCCAACCTTAAATACAAAACTTAGTGTTTACTTTTGAGAATTAGTCACACTAGATGGTGGTTGGCCCAATTTCAAATTTTTTCAAATGTCGCACATCGTAATATCGACTGGTGGGTACAGACGTATAAAAATTGCAAATACAGATTAATTAATCTTTGTTTTTTTTTTGTTCCTAAACGCTATGTTGACTCTACTCATATACCGCGAACTTTTTGCCGCCTTTATCGTTATTTTTCTAGTAGTATAGTAGTTGCCGATTCAATTATTTAGAAAGGTCAGCCGAATCACGTGACCTTTCGCCAAGCGAGCAATCCTCACACTTGCGTTCTGTTATTCCGTTTTTGGCGGCATATATGGCGATAGATTGCGGAGAGAGGTGGAGCGGAGCGAAGCGGGTGGCGAGTCTCGAGAGAATTTTGCCCTCTCACTCGAGTCAATAATGTTAATAAGATCAAGATCGCGTCGTGGCATTGAATTTTCCTAATAGAGTACGACATGCACTAGATTTACAAATGTTATGATATCACGCAACATCTAATCTATTATTAGGTTGTTTAGACGTCTTTACTATTTAAGATGCGATTGAGAGACGAGAAAAGTGTACCGTGCATGAAGCGTGAATGGTAAATTCGACTATCAAAACACAATTTCTTACCAACAGTTAATATATGGCCTTTAAAGGAATAATATCATTTTACATCAAATAATAAAAGGAAACGCGTATACATTTTTAAAATTTTATTAGATTGTTTGACTTTTTTCACTTTTCACATCTGACATCTTTTGGACGGGATGTGTTTGACAACTAGTTGACATCTCGACACTCATGACTTGCAACTTTTCAATTAATTCGATTTTAATACGCAAACAGTTTTTCGGCTGTACTCCCCTATATAATAACCAGTGCCTGTTCTGTTGATAAAAATGGTACAATCGTGTTGATGATAGTGATGGGTAAATTTCCGGGAACCAAGTGTTCGGTAAATTCCCGGGAAATTTTCCAGGGAATTTCCCCAAGAATTCCCGATACTTTTTTGTGAATTTCAGCATATTTTCCATTCCATCTATTCATTACGCAAGACGCAATCAAGATAAAAAATTAAATTATCCATTTTTATTGGAAACAACACAATTTCTTTGGCAACAAATTAAAAAAATATATCTTCTTACTATAACAACACAAATTAAAAATTAAATCTAAATATCCTTTTTTGTTAAAAAAAAGTTTCCTTTGGTAACAAATTTAAAAAATATATAAAGTACCTGCCTAGTAGAATATAAAACTGTTGAATATTATGAAAGTATGTACAAACAAAAACCTCAGTTTCACGCCTTCCTCATCAGAATCAGAGTCCTAATAAGGAATTTCTTCGTCCTCTGAAAAAGTTTCTGTCTCCGTCTCTGGCTTAAAATTTATTGGTGAGTTGTTAGCTTGTTCCTTTTTTTCGTGTGAACTGCAGAAAAGGTTCGCTCAGTCGAAGCTGAAGTAGCAGGAACAGAAAGAATTTTTACTGCCACTTTTGATAGCTGATTGTTCTGTCCAATGATTCTCTTCCATCAAACGACAGGTGTTACATTCTGTGAAGAAGTCCAAATGAAATCTTTCGCCCACATACCTTCGTGCGCTCTATAATTGGCAATTTCAACAAGCAACTGTTCATGATCAATTATTGGAGAAATGGTATCATCAGAGAAATGTGAACTTCTTGCGAAGCTAACTATGTGTTCAATGGCATCGAGTTGTTCTTCAGCACTTAAGTAGCAACCTTGCGCCTTTGGATCTAATAGACAAGATGCTTTATGGATAGATGTAAGCGCATAAGCTTTTCTTTCCAAATATTTATCCATAAAACTGTCCTCATTTTTCTGTAATACTGAGAGCGGTAAGTTTTTCGCTAATCTTTCTTGAATTTCACTGAATGCTTTGAAACATAGATGTATTGTATCTTCGTTGCTTTCTAACTTTAATATCCAGTTGACTACTGGATCCATAAGAGCTTTGGTACTTTCTATACGCACCTAGAAAATTTCGTCATCCAAAAGCGTTTGTTTTTTATCGCGGCCCAATATATTACCAGCCTCTTCATTCACAGCCAAAGTTAGCAAATCATCGCTGGAAATTTTAATAAGTCCATAATAATCAGGTGCAATGTATGTGCCAAACAGCCAATGCTTGAAATATGTGGAAACATCTCGCTAATAGAAGCTGTAGCCTTTTTCATATTAGCTGCGTTATCAGTTATGATAGCTATACACTTATTAGGGTTATACTGATTGAGTACGTTCACAGTTTCTGTAACAATATATTCTGAAGTATGGCGATGTTCTTTTGTCTCTAAACTTTTGATGTAAAACGTTTTTTGCTCTGCTGTTGTTGCAACAAAATTAATGATGCCTTCTGATATTATATTCGACCATCCAAATAACTGCAAAGCTAAATAGTCAGATTCAGCAATAGCCATTTCTACATCACTCTTGCCTTCTTTATAATAAGAATCCAATAATGTAGTTGACAATGTTTTTCTTGTTGGAAGAGCGAGAGCATAAGAGGGGCGTGGTTGCTCATTTTAGTTTAGAGACAATAATGCACAACTAATACCTACAATTTTTATACTACCAACTGAGCTGAGTCACCAGTCAGCCAGACGCGACTACAAGTCCTGACATGTCTAAAAGTAAAAACAAAGAGTAACAATCAACAGTTTTGTTAGATTTAACAAACTGCATCTAATATTACGTAGTTGTATGAATTCTGCTATTTCTAGAAAAATTTCCGTTTTTTTTCCCGGGAGTTAGGGTTTGGGGAAATTCCCGGGAATTTTCCCGTTTTCAGTAGAAATTCCCCGGAGAAATTCCCCGGCTACTCATCACTAGTCGATGATCGATTACACCTACTCCAGTAAGGGTACCTCCCTTTCCCATCAGGGGTTCACCCTCCAGCATATGGAAGATCATTGCAGCACTTTTGGGGGTTTACTTTTTCTCTTCATCACCGTCATGGTTGTTTTGGTTCAATGTCTGCCTGAAACCTTTCTCATGATACCTTTTTCCACTTACTGGAAATCTTGTCCCTCACCGAATGTTCGCTCGAGTTTTCAGCTATGTTCCCCTTACGTCATCTAGCCCTCGTACACCTTGCTTGATTAGATCTATCTATCCACTATATTATTATTCTCAAATTTATTGCAGACTATAGGCCTTACAACCCTTCTCGTAACCGAACCTTTTTGGACAGGTACTATTTATATACCACCACGTCATTTCAACAACCTGATTGGTAGTCCCGTAAAATTCTTTCTCATCTCCCCTATCTTAGTTCTCGTACCTACCCATTTTTCTTAATATTAGTTAAAATTAAAGATTGCAATACCCATCTATATTTTTTCTTTTCCATATCTTTAATACTACATTACTGTAACGCTACAATATGGATCCATTTTAGTTATTTATACATTCTGTCAACTTTTTAATTTGAATCGTAAATGACCAACCTGATCTTATATTGTTCCTATTTTAATTAAGGATTATTGTATTACATCCTGAAGATGGCCCTGCGAGGCCAAAACTAGTTGCTCCTGTATTTTTGTAATAAAATTAATGTGGTATTGATTTTGAGGTTTTATTCTTTTCTTAAATAATAAAAGATTTATTGCGATAATGATTTAAAACGTTCTCAGAATGGAATAGAAAAATATGTACAGAGCAGGGCGTTTTTAAATGACACTTTCAACTCTTACCTAAAACTGCCTTGCTCAGTTTCCTTTTAAATTTAGGGTAGCTGTGACAGTAAAACATCGCTCACTCTGTATAGTATTTTTAACACTATAAAAATTCTTCTTCGAAAACAGACCCGTCAAAAAATGTAAGGTAAATTTTAACTAATAAAAAGTTGAGGTCTGTTTAGGCTGTAAGGCCGCCGAAAAGAACAAGATGCAAGCCAAACATAACAACATACAATTAATGAATCTAAAATCTTTTAAGCATCATTTGTATATTTCATAAAATTATCTAGTACTCGAAACTTTGTACTCAAATGTAATATCACATTAACTAGAAATTGGTCCCTAAAAATTTGTTTAAAATAAAATCGATCCAATGAAAAATGAAAATAATGCAGTTTTTTGTTATACAAATTTCTCTTAAACCATTGGTAGTCAGATGGAATAAGGCATGCAGTTACTGGTCTACAGTGGAAACCACCACGGTTCGAATTCGACAGTAGACATATTAATTTTTCTTTAATTTGCGTGGTTCGTTCTAGGATTTTATGGGCGATACCCTACTTTTTTTTCCATTTTAATGAGCCCCTATTACTGCTGAACGTTTACGAAATGCTTAAATTTTCCTCATGGTGCAAGTATTCAATTTTCTCCAAGGTTCAATTTATATACAAATACCGTCAATCAAATAACTCGCACCAAGATATATACCTTTATGGAATGTTTTGATATTTTGTAAGATGACAGGAGATAGATGTGATAGTATTTATACCAACTGGTTTAAATACATATTTTTCTAATTTTGATATAAAGGGACATCTTTTGTAATCGCATCAAGTATCAACACTATCTACTTTATGCAACCAGTTATGTGAAGTTAAGCATTATGAAACTGGTTACGAAAAAATTCGTTATGTCGCCAATGCGAAAATAAAAATAAACCTTTGGCATAAAATGATTTGTCAATCTAAAAGTAAAAATTATAATCAAATTTTAAATTAAAATCATTTAATAGCTTATTTTTAAAACAACTTATTGTAACAAAATTCGGAAAGAAATAATAAAAACAAAATAAATAATCGTAATAATATTACCGACATATATCCTTTCGATTCTAAAAGTTTTTAACTCCGTTTAATTTTCAATGAAGAAAACGGCTAATTATTGTAATATTTTTTACATTAAACTATGCCATGACTAGTTTTTTTAACATTTTAATTGGTACATTTTTATTCCCGCCATGTAGCCATTGTAATATCTGTTCGCCAGATGTTTTTCCGATTCGAACAGACCTTAGATAAAAAATTGTTTGTGACAAATATGGAAATACGTGTGAGATACTAGATTGTTTATGACGTGTGGTGCCTCGATCAAAGTGAGCCAAGGGAAACGGTGACGTAATCGCAAGGATTCTGGTTACTATAGCAGCGGTTACAGTGTTCTTATTTGTTCTCGGTAATTTTGTGTCGCCAAACGCGGGAGACTTAACGGATTCAGACGGGATTTTATGGCTAACAACAGGATCGGTTTTGTTTGTTTGTTAGTGTATACTAATAATCTAGAAACAATTATTCCATCGATCGAAAAAAATAAAAATGTAATAATAATACCTAAAGTGAAAGTAAAACTAGACATAATTTTGATTCAAAATGATTCATAGTTAAAATGGTTCATGGTTAATTTTATTATTAATTTAATGTACATCATAACAAAACATAATTTAATGAAACTTAAATAAGCGAAAGAACGTTATGATTAAACTAGATGGAACTAAAATCAAAAGTAATCCAATGAATTCTCCATAAAATTACATTTTCAATGTAATGTTAATTTTCTCAAAAGCCATTAAACAAATACAAGGTCCTATTTTAATAATTTCCAAACATTTATTATTGGTGGATGGCTGCATGACTCACCCTGTATAATAAGTACACATAGCAAAACCTTTTAACATCAAAATTGTGAATGGGTAGATAATAACTTAATGAAATAATTTCTTTGTGGCGTAATTGCAGAATTATTGAGTGTTCGTAAAAATATATTGTGATTTATTCGTGAATCATCATGTGTCTTTAAATATTTTAAACTTCTCTGTAGCGCAACTGCCAGTGTTCGTAAAAATATATTGTGATTTTATTAATGATTCATCCTGTCCTGTATCTTTAAATATTTTAAACTATCCCATGGACATCTTACCAAAACTTATATTAAACTTCAGTTAAAAAAAAAAAAATAACTAAAATCAGCAATTCTCCACTTTAACGCCCTGTATCTCGAAAACTGGCCATAGTATCGGATTTAAAATTCATATCTCTTAAAACGGTGTTAAAATTATTATATAGGTACTGAGAAAATGGTTACTTCTGACCGGGGAAATTTTAGAATGTTTTGTACTTTTCTCAAAATAGAATACCTTCCAATGAATAAATCACCTTGTATATTTTGAAGCTTAGAGGTACACAAATTTTAGTGGTTTACCTTTCCCTTTATAAAACACCCTATATAAAAAAATGTGTCCTCTGCAATATTTTGTCACCAAAATACCTTAGTTGAGTAGTACTTTTTGAAAATATGCTTCCATAACGTCATAGTAGAATCAATAAGGTTAAAAAAAAAACTATCGAATAAATTTGTGAATTACCTTGTAATTAATTTTTTTTTGTAATTGTATGTACTAATGTATTACTAAAACATGTACAACAAAAATTCAATCTAGCTCGTAAGTTTGAAAATACGAGGCTGGGCTGAGAAATAATCGGCCTCGGCAAGAGTTGGCGGCGCTGTAAAAACTATCTTTAAAATGACTTCTGTCAAATTTTCAGCGAGCTGCGTCACTTAGTTTGTACTTGACAGTGATTGAAGGCAAACAGATTTTGCATTTTTACAAAAATGAATAAAATCGAATATCGCTCAGTGATTGATTCTTGTTTTTAAAAAAGAAAACGAACGATGAAATCAAAATCGAACTGGATGATATGTATGGGGACTCTGCACCTTCGTTATCAACAATAAAATATTGGACTGCCGAATTTACACGCGGTCGTACGATAATTTTTGATGATGAGCGTCCAGGCCGTCCAAGAGAGACCATACCAGAAGTGGTCGATAAAATCCATGGTATGGTAATTGACGATCGACGGGTAAGAGTGTGTGAGATTGCTGAGGCTGTGGGCATCTCACGTGAACGAGTGGAGAATATATTGCACGAATATTTGGGAATGATGAAGCTCGCTGCCAGATGGGTGCCGCGTTTGCTCAATGCCGACAACAAGCGAAACCGTGTGACAACTTCAAAGGAGTGTTTGGCAATGTTTAACCACAATAAGGACTTTTTGCGCCGGTTTGTAACCGTGGATGAAACATCACAATACGCCAGAGACGAAGCAACAGTCAAAGCAATGGGTTTCTCAGGGCGAGTCAAAGCCAAGGTGGGTCTGTCTGCCAACAAGGTCATGGCCACAGTTTTTTGGGATGCGCACGGTATTATTCATATCGATTACCTTGAAAAGGGCAAAACCATCACCGGTGATTATTAACTCAAAGTTCGTATTTAGTGAAGAAGAAAGTGCTCTTTCACCAGGACAACGCACCGGCGCACAAATGTGCAGTCGCAATGGCAAAACTGTATGAATTGCATTACGAATTGGTTCCTCATCCTCCATACTCTCCAAATTTGGCGCCCACTGACTATTATCTGTTTCCAGACTTAAAAAAATGGTTCGGTGGTAAGAGATTTGAATCGAATGGGAAGGTCATCGCTGTAACAGAGGCCTATTTTAAGGATTTCGAGAAATCGTATTATTCGAAGGGCATCGAAATATTGGAGAATCGAACAAAGTGTATAGAGCTTAAAGGGGACTATGTTGAGAAATAAATTGAGTTTTGCCAAAAAAGTTGTGTTTTTTTTGCCTAGGCCAATTATTTTTCAGCCCAGCCTCGTAAAAATTCCGAAAAACTGGGCAATTTTCAACTTTAAAAACGAAAACTAGTCATAGGATTGTGTTTGGCCCATTGACACTTTTGATTGCTAGATTGAGTAAAACAACATACCAAAGTTTCAGAAAATTTGATCGGTCGCCACTTTACATACAAGAAAAGTGCGGGGTCCTTTTCAATCATGATAGTATTATCCTTTTCATAGTTAAAATTATTCATAGTTAAAATGATTCTGTTCAAAATGATTCATAGTTAAAATGATTCATAGTTAAAATGATTCATAGTTAAAATGATTCATAGTTAAAATGATTCATAGTTAAAATGATTCATAGTTTAATTTATTTATAGTTAAATGTCAATCATGGTAGTACATAGAAAAAAAAAAAAAAGGTGTACTATATTCAAGATGAATGGTCTTATTTCAATGCTTTGTGGTGTTTGTATATCCGCAAGTAAAACTCGTCTTGATTTGTAATTCTAGTAATACTTGTTCAACAATAGCTAATAAGCCTTGCTTCAAGATTATAATCAACTTGCCTTATCTAAAATACTTCTAATTAAATGAAGAGATCTATTGCTCAATTGCAGCATTATGTACATCTTAAATATACTTAATTTATATTCAATAATACCTTGTTCTTAAATCCAATACAACTAAATTTGTTACAATAATAATATGATCTTTGGCATAAATATATTGATTTTGGTTGAATTATAGGATAGTTTCATTGAAGAAATTAATAATCTTGAAATAAGAAATAAGAATTGCTTTTTGCTTTTTCTCACTGGTACCTATTTACCGAAAAACATTTTTCAAAATTGTTTTTCGTTAATGTGCCAAAGTCCTCTGAGATGTCCCACCTATAATTAAAAAAAAAATAATAATTTTATAACCACAAAACCTAAATGGAACATAAAAGTTTGTCCTGCTAAGATAAGAGGTCGTATCTACAAAATTAATATTTTTAGTAAATGTGGGTAGATAATTACGTCCTTTTAGACTTCGCAAATAAGTTTTGCATATTTTACTAACCTTTTCTTATATTTTCTAATGCAAATAGGCCTTTATTATTTTGTGTCATAATAAAATGTAAGCTTATTAAATTTGTAAGAATCTTGAAATCGGAATTTTCGTAGATACGACCTCTTGTCTTAGCAAGGCAGAAGTAGTCTTTCCAAAAAGTCGTCATCCAGCATCATACATTTTTTTACTTTTCTATCTGTATACAGATAAGGAAAGTATAGGAATCATGATTTTTTTACGTTTGGAGGAGAAAATTCTTTAAAAAAAAAGTTACTTATTGTCAATATTTTTTGTTCTTTACAAAATTTTCTTAAAATGGTCCGTATTCGAGAAATTTGACAAAATGTAAAAAAAAAGAGATTTTTTATCAAAATTGTTCAAATAAAAGTTGTTTGTGATATAATTCTCTATAATTTTTATCCTATACATAATTTCTCTAAAATGGACCGTATTTTCGATATTTGAGAAAATGTGTAAATTTTGAAGAAAACTCAAAAACGGATAAAGAAAAAACATTAAATTTTAAACTTAAGTTTTATTTCGACCTGACGTGAAATGATTAGATTTTGGACAAAGTCGGAACATCTGGGGAGTACTTTATGGGAGGTCGCTTTTATATTTTATGGTACATATCTGTTATTTATGTTTAGAGAAGAAAATTGTTCAATTAAAAGTTACTTCTAATATTATTATCTATAAATTTTGTCTTATGTCAAATTTTCCTGAAATGGTTCGTATTCGAGAAATTTGACAAAATGTACAAAACGTGCAAAATTCTGATTTTTAGGAAAATTCTTGAACTAAAAGTTGTTTGCGATATCGATGTGTATAATTTTTGTTTATACATGATTTTTCTAATATGTACCGTAATGGACAAATTGGAGGAAAAGTTCTAAATTTAATTTTTTCAGTATTTTCGTTTTCAATGAATAATGTTTCGAGGTAGATGTATGTGGAAAATGTATATATTTAGTTTATCCTCTAAACATTTATAGAGGTGCTGCAATAGGTTGTACAAAATAACCGAAAAAAGCCTATATCAACTAGATAGGAAAGTCATGTGTTGGACACATCAGATTTTTTTTACTTCTATTCCAGTTTGTTTTGTGTTCTTATGATTATAAATTTACTTATATATAATAATACTTAACAAGAAGTGAACTAAATATACTTTACATTCATCTAACAAATCTTACATTTCAATTTTATTTATTCATACACTTATTAATTGAATCGCAAAGAATTTCTAACAAAAAGTAAAACGCAACCCTAACGATACGATGCAAACATGTTAGAAAATGGAAAATAGGATGAACACGTGCTAATGCCAATTTGCCAGATTCTCTATAAATGCGTTGTGTCTTTGACTTCCGAACAATAAATATCACATCTACCGAATCAGTGTAGTGGTTGCATTTTAAAATAAGTTTCAGCTGGCAACACCGTGCAGTGAATTTGTACTCGCTAATCTTTTGCGAAGTACATAGGTTTTTCATTCGAATTGTTTAATTCTTGTTTTGAAATTTAAATGCTTTGAATCGAATCCTTTTATAACATTGAATTAGTACTCAATAGTCGGTTTTAAGAGCATATCATACTTACAATAAACGTAAGAGCTTTCTTGGATTAATTCACAATTCTATACTCGTATGAAATAATTTATTCTCAGATTAATTACTATAAATCTTAAAATACAAGATTATGCCTATACTTCACTCAACATTTATTTTCTTATTGTATCGAGAAATATTATTTAAAGCAAACTCTGCTTTATTTCAAACAAATGTAATCTTCCAAGTGTAAAGCTTTTCTTGAATGTAGATGATAATTTTTTTCTATGTATTGTGCTTCAACAGTTTATAGTATATTCTACAGATTACGACACATTAATGACGTACCTATGACGTTTTATATGATAAAAAGGTGTCCCTCTTCGAATAAAAATACCTGTTTTATCTATCCAATTTTTTATATTCTTTTTTATTAGGAAATATTGCCAATGGGAAGTTTTTAAATTGACATCCTGTATTATATAAAATGGCGATTTCAATAAAACATTGTTTCTAGAAGTAGGCAACGAAAAGATTTCAGACTCACGCGAGTTTAAATCATTATCGTTAAAATGTTTCATAGTTAAAACGATTCATAGTTAAAACGATTCATAGTTAAAATGATTCCTAGTTAAAATGATTCATATTTAAAACGATTCATAGTTTAATTCATTTATAGTTAAAATGATGGTAGTGTTACGCTTCAACAGTTTATGATATTTTGTACAGATTACGACAGCACAACGTAGGTATTTATGCGTTTGTGTCTGTACCCGCTATTTATTAACTCGAGACAAAAAAATTGCCTTCTTGTAAACCACTCATTCGTTTACGAGAAAAAAGTAATAACCCACAAATCGTCAATATTTAAGAGGCGATCGTAAATTTTTAGCGTCACGTAATAATAGCTTGTGCAAATAATTTTTGAAGACTCTGTATCGGTGAACAAACGCTTATGAAATGAAACTAAAATAAATAAAAAAAAACTGGTTGTTTTAATATCTCTTTTCTTGCCGGTGGCTATTATACGGACAGAATATTGAACCTGATTTTTTTTTAACGTGACTGCTTTGTCTTGTTGAAATATATCGACAGTTTCCGCTCTTAGTTGAACATAATCAAACCAATAAGTTTTCTTTGTAGTAAAGTATAGAAGGACAGGATTTTTTTATTGCCGACTGAAGATTTTTTAGTACTATGCTTTGATTGATTTTTTTTTAATATATCCTTTATATTTCCTGGCTTTGAGTATAAATTATGTATGATATTCGTATATTTTATTCAACGAACACTAGAATCATAAATTCCACATTTAAATATCTGAATATTTTGGATAAATTATAGAATTAATAGAACAGCAGAGCTTGATAAAGATGCCTCATTTCTTCTTTTTTTGTAAGACGACGACTTTTTATGGCCTTCATTTTATTTAACAAATTGTAATTGTTCTTTTTTTATGATTTGTACGAGCTATAATGATTAAGAGTTGCTCGAAGTTATCATGCTCTACATGCAATCGAATTACTTTAACATAAAATTAATAAATTTATTGATTAATTAATAAAACCTGAAAGATGGTTATAAACTTTTTCCGCTATGAATATGAATGTTAGAAAGTATGTGTATTCTCAATTTACATTTTTGTGTCCGCTTCAAAGTAACAAAGTTTAAAATAGACTGAATATGATAGAGGTGATTAAGGAAATTTTATCAGTATTATAAAAAAAATGAATGTTAGACCTCAGGAAAGAGTAGAGAAGAAAATATAGATCGTATCAGCAGTTTTTAATATCTATGAAATAAAATAGTAGCAGTAAAAGTAGATGTAAGGATTTTCATCTCGAGGACGTAAAATCTGGCAAATTTCTTTTCAATTTCTTAGTTTCCCGCGTTCCTATTTTTGTTTTTATTCATGTATGAATTCTTTGTTGCAGGTATCAAAAGAAGAACTAGCAAAATTAGTTCAAGGTTTCGAAAAACAAGACATTCTCACATCCTCAGGCGTCACTTTAGCCGGTAACCGATACATATACCTCTCTGGCACGGATCGTGTCATTAGGGCGAAATTGGGAAAAGTTGGTGTACATTGCATGAAAACGACACAAGGTAAGATAACATTTTAAAACGACTAATGATTTTAAGTTAAAATGCAGTCAAAGTGTTGTTGCAAGGTAAAATGATCACGTTAGTTAAGTCACTGCTGTCACAGTAAACGTGGTTCCAGGGCCGGCGCTAGTAGTTTTGACGCCCCGAACAAAAGGTAAAATTCCGCCCCTTTATAACAAAAAATAAAAGAGATAACCTAAACCCTTCTCACGCTTAGTAGTAAAATAAAACGTGAACAAAAAAATTGTTAAAAAAGTTTTGATTTTGTAAAAATATAATTTTCTTGATTTATGATTTTGGCACTAATAGGCTATTGATTATGTCATATAGAAAGGAACGATCACTCTCATGGGTTTATATCTCATGAATCTTTCAAATGGTCACTAAAAATCAAAAAACCGCGGAATGCTATTAAATTAGGTGAAAATGTAACCGGCGTGACAACAGCCACGAGTTCCAGCCATGAGTTTGACGGCGGGAACCAAAGCGCCAGCGGTAATAAATCCATGGCTGGGCTGTGAATCCATGGCTGAGCCGCGAATCCATGGCTGAGCCGCGAATCCATGGCTGGGCCGTGAACAATTACAAAATTGTAAACAAACTGTAATAAATCATGTGTATCTAAATTACAAAAAATTATTTACCCTCAAAAGAAGCCTTTATATTAAACACTTAAAAAATCTTTACTGTCTTAAAATGCAAGTAAATTAATTTTTTTATATAAAAATTAGCTGATATTTATGTCTTCTATTTGATGTAAATGTCAAAATATTTTGCCGGGCTGTAATCATCCTCAAATCAACCCCTTATATTAAATATTAAAAAAATCTTTACTGGCTTAAAATGCAAGTAAATTAATTTTTTTATAAACAAATTATCTTGTATTTATGTCTTCTAATTGATGTATATGTCAAAATATTTTGCCGGGCATGAAATCACCCTCAAATCCAGCCCTTATATTAAACACTTAAAAAATCTTAGCCTTCTTAAATTGGAATAAAATGAAACTTTTTTTATATAAATTTGATAATATTTATGTACTCAACCTAATGTATATCTCAAAATATTTTGCCGGGCTGTAAATCACCCTCAAATCAACCCCTTATATTAAATATTAAAAAAATCTTTACTGACTTAAATGCAAGTAAATTAATTTTTTTATAAACAAATTAGCTTGTATTTATGTCTTCTATTTGATGTATATGTTATAATATTTTGTCGGGCAGGAAATCACCCTCAAATCCATCCCTTCTATTAAACACTTAAAAAATCTTAGCCTTCTTAAATTGGAATAAAATGAAACTTTTTTTATATAAATTTGATAATATTTACGTACTCAACCTAATGTATATCTCAAAATATTTTGCCGGGCAGCAAATCACCCTCAAATCCAGCCCTTATATTAAACACTTAAAAAATCTTAGCCTTCTTAAATTGGAATAAAATGAAACTTTTTTTATATAAATTTGATAATATTGATGTACTCAATCTAATGTATATCTCAAAATATTTTGCCGGGCTGTAAATCACCCTGAAATCAACCCCTTATATTAAATATTAAAAAAATCTTTACTGACTTAAAATGCAAGTAAATTAATTTTTTTATAAACAAATTAGCTTGTATTTATGTCTTCTATTTGATGTATATGTCAGAATATTTTGCCGGGCAGGAAATCACCCTCAAATCCATCCCTTCTATTAAACACTTAAAAATCTTAGCCTGTTTAAATTGAAGTAAAATGAAACTTTTTTTTATATAAATTTGATAACCTTTATGTGCTCAACCTAATGCACATCTCAAAATATTTTGCCGGGCTGTAAGTCACCCTCAAATCAACCCCTTATATTAAATATTTAAAAAATCTTTACTGACTTAAAATACAAGTAAATTAATTTTTTATAAACAAATTAGCTTGTATTTATGTCTTCTATTTGATGTATATGTTAAAATATTTTCCGTGCTGGAAATCACCCTCAAATCAATCCCTTTTCACTTTAGCACCCTGCATAATGAACATTGGGGCGTTTACAGCAAAATTATATTTAGCTTCTCTTAATAATTAGTTAAGATCTATCTACAAATCTCCCTTCCTACGGTAATTTATTCTGAAAAACCCTGTATATAGTATGATATTTTTCCAGTCAGCAAATCACCCTCGCTTTAACTTCCCATAATTAAACACTTAAAAAATCTCTAGTGGTTTAATCTGAAGGTCATGAATTTTTTCTTTAGGTACACAAATTAGATACTTAATATTCAGTTCTTACTTGGCGATTGTTTGGGTATTATATCATTTTCAAAATGAACAAATAAATAGTTTTTAACGGAAATAAGACAATACTAGCACATAAAATATTTTGAGATAATATATTTAATTTATATAAAAAAAGTTTCATTTTATTCCAATTTAATCAGGCAAAGATATTTTAAGTATATAATATAAGGGCTGGATTTGAGGGCGATTTCAAGCCCGGCAAAATATTCTGAGATTTACATCAAATAGAATACATAAATACAAGCTAATTTGTTTATAAAAAAATAATTTACTTGCATTTTAAGCCAGTAAAGATTTTTTTAATATTTAATATAAGGGGTTGATTTGAGGGTGATTTACAGCCCGGCAAAATATTTTGAGATATACATTAGATTGAGTACATCAATATTAATAAATTTATATAAAAAAAGTTTCATTTTATTTCAATTTAAGAAGGCTAAGATTTTTTAAGTGTTTAATAGAAGGGACGGATTTGAGGGTGATTTCCTGCCCGGCAAAATATTCTGACATATACATCAAATAGAAGACATAAATACAAGCTAATTTGTTTATAAAAAAATTAATTTACTTGCATTTTAAGTCAGTAAAGATTTTTTTAATATTTAATATAAGGGGTTGATTTGAGGGTGATTTACAGAGCCCGGCAAAATATTTTGAGATATACATTAGATTGAGTACATCAATATTATCAAATTTATATAAAAAAAGTTTCATTTTATTCCAATTTAAGAAGGCTAAGATTTTTTAAGTGTTTAATATAAGGGCTGGATTTGAGGGCGATTTCCAGCCCGGCAAAATATTCTGACATACGCATCAAATAGAAGACATAAATATAAGCTAATTTGTTTATAAAAAATTAATTTACTTGCATTTTAAGCCAGTAATTTTTTTTTAATATTTAATATAAGGGGTTGATTTGAGGGTGATTTACAGCCCGGCAAAATATTTTAAGATATACATTAGATTGAGTACATAAATATTATCAAATTTATATAAAAAAAGTTTCATTTTATTCCAATTTAAGAAGGCTAAGATTTTTTAAGTGTTTAATATAAGGGCTGTATTTGAGGGTGATTTACTGCCCGGCAAAATATTCTGACATATACATCAAATAGAAGACATAAATACAAGCTAATTTGTTTATAAAAAATTCATTTACTTGCATTTTAAATCAGTAAAGATTTTTTAAATGTTTAATATAAGGGCTGGATTTGAGGGTGATTTCCAGCCCGGCAAAATATTCTGAGATATACGTTAGGTTGAGCACATAAAGATTATCAAATTTATATAAAAAAAGTTTCATTTTATTCCAATTTAAGAAGGCTAAGATTTTTTAAGTGTTTAATAGAAGGGATGGATTTGAGGGTGATTTCCTGCCCGGCAAAATATTCTGACATATACATCAAATAGAAGACATAAATACAAGCTAATTTGTTTATAAAAAAATTAATTTACTTGCATTTTAAGCCAGTAAAGATTTTTTTAATATTTAATATAAGGGGTTGATTTGAGGGTGATTTACAGCCCGGCAAAATATTTTGAGATATACATTAGGTTGAACACATAAAAGATTATCAAATTTATATTTAAAAAGTTTCATTTTATTTCAATTTAAGCAGACCAAGATTTTTTAAGTGTTTAATAAAAGGGCTGGATTTGAGGGTGATTTCGTTCCCAGCAAAATATTTTGACATATACATCAAATAGAAGACATAAATACAAGCTAATTTGTTTATAAAAATATTAATTTACTTGCATTTTAAGCTAGTAAAGATTTTTTAAATGTTTAATATAAGGGGTTGATTTGAGGGTGATTTACAGCCCGGCAAAATATTTTGAGATATACATTAGGTTGAGCACATTAATATTATCAAATTTATATAAAAAAAAGTTTCATTTTATTTCAATTTAAGCAGACCAAGATTTTTTAAGTGTTTAATAAAAGGGCTGGATTTGAGGGTGATTTCCTGCCCGGCAAAATATTCTGATATATACATCAAATAGAAGACATAAATACAAGCTAATTTGTTTGTAAAAAAATTAATTTACGTGCAGTTTAAGTCAGTAAAGATTTTTTAAATGTTTAATATAAGGGGTTGATTTGAGGGTGATTTACAGCCCGGCAAAATATTTTGAGATATACATTAGGTTGAGCACATTAATATTATCAAATTTATATAAAAAAAAGTTTCATTTTATTTCAATTTAAGCAGGCTAAGATTTTTTAAGTGTTTAATATAAGGGCTGGATTTGAGGGTGATTTCCTGCCCGGCAAAATATTCTGATATATACATCAAATAGAAGACATAAATACAAGCTAATTTGTTTGTAAAAAAATTAATTTACGTGCAGTTTAAGTCAGTAAAGATTTTTTTTAGTGTTTAATATAAAGTCTTGTTTTGAGGGTAAATATTTTTTTGTAATTTAGATACATACGATTTATTACAGTTTGTTTACAATAAATTAATTCTTCACGGCCCAGCCATGGATTCGAGGCTCAGCCATGGATTCACGGCTCAGCCATGGATTGATTACCGCTGGCGCTTTGGTTCCCGCCGTCAAACTCATGGCTGAAACTCGTGGCTGTTGTCACGCCGGTGAAAATGTAACCCTTACAGTTAATTAATTATATTTCGAAAACGCAACAAAATTCAGTTATTAATAATAGGAAGTTTTTTGTAGGGAATGAGATTTCATATCGAAATAGTTTATTTAAAAAATATATATAAATAAAAAAAAAATAAATAAAAGTAGAGGTATAGACATAAGAAAGTAGATTACATTTCATTTAAAACGGTGGATTTAAAATGTTTTTTTTTATAAAAATGAACTGTGATAGCCCCCCCCCCCCCAATCTTAGCTATTTTTATCGCTTTACCTTGATATCGTTTTAATTCTTATTTTTTACAACAAAATTGATTTTTATTCAATAAAAAAAGTATTTTTACGAATGTGTAAAACTAGTTTCTCAAACAAAAAATAAAGGAAACGAAAAAAAAAATCAATTTTTGAAAGAGAAGAAGTAATTAATTTTCTGTTGAAAGCTCCACATTCCGAGTTTTTAATGATCAAAGTAAATAAATGCTTGAATGTTCAGTATAAAATTGAAATATTCTGTAAAGTTTTGCAACGAGTTGTGTGTTCGTATGGCGTGTTGCCCAACAAAATCAGTAGCTGACCTCACAGAACACCGGGATAGTTAGATAGTTAAATTTTTTACAATAGCATTTATTTGCAGTTTTACATGCGAAACGTCAGGATATTTCCTAATGTTTAATTATTTGTAACATTACAATATGTTATTTTTTGGGTTGCTTTTATAATTGGAATTTCGGGAGCGTGTGGCCGTGAAGAATTATATAAAATAACAATTAACGGTGTGAAAGATACAATATATATATATATTGTCAAAGTACCAGAAACCAAAAATGGAATCGAACGCATTTTTACGATTTTAAATCCTAATAATTCTTTAGTTGATTATTTATCAGTCATAACAAATTTACCTAATTAAGACCATTAAATATAAATTTTAATAGGTTGTTTTTAAAATACGCAAATGGCAACTGTTCTAAACAGCCTGTAGAGATAAATATTTTTGTTAAAATGCCATGTGTCATAGCAGCGTATCTAAACTTGCCCAATCCAACAGCTTTTACAAGACGCTACTTTAAAAGTCTTCAGCCACTTTGCTAGCAAATTCTGGAGGAGACCTTCTAACGGTAAAAAAACATGGAGGATGGATGTCATCTGTTGAAGAAGGCTACGGAGATATCACAATTACACAAAAGAATAAAATTTTGATGGATGACAGTATGCCATCCACTTCCAAACAAAGTATTTCTACAACCTACAATCTTACCGTTGACAACTCTAATGAAGAATTAGTGGAACCACTCGAAAGTGAAACTAGAGTCACAGAAGCAATACCACAAAATTTTTCAACCTCTGCTTAAAAAGGCCAATTCCATACCAGAAGTAATATCACAACATGTTTCAAACTCTGTGCTGGAAAAGGCCAAAACCACAAGTTTTGGTAATTGCAATAATTGTACATTCAATATTAATATTTATAACAATTAAAACCCTAATATTTTAAACATTGCTTCATTTGTTAGTTATTTTGTTTTGTAAGAGTTGAATTGTAAATTTTAAGAAGCTTCATTTTGTTTGAAAATATCAGCGATATGCTTCCAATCTTTGAAACCTTCAGAACAAAGCAGTAAACTCTGACTGGCTTCAAGCTTTGGAAGTTGTGGAAGATCGTTTACAAAAGTGGCGATTACCTAGGTGGTGATTACTTTGAACATAAAATCATTTTCCTACAAAGAGTAGTAGTTTTCTTGTATCTTTAGATACTTAGCGTAGTACTCGTATACACGAATAAACGCGAATGTTTAGTATATGATGTTACTTGAAATAAATAAATTAGGTGTTCTTTGAATCTAAACGTGCCAGGATCTTCTAGTTCGCCCAACACACTTTTTATTTGCAATGTGTACATTTAATATCGTATATTTTGCATCTAATGACATTAAATTAAAATTCAGTTGACCATAGTGTTCTTGGCAAGTTAAAATGTATTTTCAAATACTCTTTGTAAACAGGTTCAGCTGTATTGAAATCTTAAATAAATTACGTATTCTTTGAATCTAAACTTGACAGGATCTTCTAGTTTGTCCAACACGCTTTTTATTGCAATGTGTACATTGAAATTTGTAAATTTGCAACCTTACACATATTGTTTTGAAAAGAATACTTTGGTCGACTACATTTTGGTTTAAAGTCCATAACTCCGATAAGAAATATGCCGAGGAATGCTATTCTATTTTGTTTTAAAAGCGCTCAATATAATTTTAGTTTTGATTAATCTAGCGTATGATTTTTGGAACGGTTTGCCAAAAATGGTGCGGCTAGATGTCGAAAATTCTCGATGCCGCTCAAATATTTCGTGTGGGTATTCGGTATCAGTCGAACGGACGATGTATTTTTAATGCATGTGGGTCAACATACCTTTAGAGACACACATCAACCGAAGTTCTTACACATTTTCGATGCACTTGCCAAATCGTATAGGCCGTAGGCCAAGCAGATGGTTCATGGGTATTGTAAGTTGTACGTGTTTTTTTCTAAATCGTAGTGAAGTTATTTGACCCAAATAAATTGAAATTAATATTCATTCGAAAAAAATATCTACACATAAAATAAATACATTTAAAATATTTTAAAATCAATAGCATATGGAAGATCTGAGAACTGTTCTTTTTCCGTTTGGCCTATAGCCCAATCGGATTAGGTGAAGAACAGGCTTGAGATTCTGAAAAATTCGAAGCAGCAATTTTACTTTGGAATTCGTTGGAGGGGGTCTCTGGTAGTCTAAATTGAAAAAGTTGGGATTCCAAAGTTGTTACCTCCGCCATCTTGATTTAAAGGGTTATTTTTTGTATCTTGAATAACTCATTTATTTTCAATTTTACACGAAAAATAGTTTTTACAAAAGTTATTTAAAATAAAATTTCCTACAATTCTGCTTTTTTTTGTACGATCGATTTTTTTCGATTTATACCCGAAAAGAGGGGGTGAATTTTTGGTTATAGAATAACTCGTTTATTTTCAATTTTACGAGAAAAATTGTTATAAACAAAGTTGTTTAAAATTAAATTTCCTACAATTCTGCTTTTTTTTTTGTTTGATCGATTTTTTTCGATTTATACCCGAAAAGAGGGGGTGAATTTTTAGTTATAGAATAACTCGTTTATTTTCAATTTTACGAGAAAAATTGTTATAAACAAACTTGTTTAAAATTAAATTTCCTACAATTCGGCTTTTTTTGTACGATCGATTTTTTTCGATTTATACCCGCAAAGAGGGGGTGAATTTTTGGTTATAGAATAACTCGTTTATTTTCAATTTTACGAGAAAAATTGTTATAAACAAAGTTGTTTAAAATTAAATTTCCTACAATTCTGCTTTTTTTTTGTACGATCGATTTTTTTCGATTTATACCCGAAAAGAGGGGGTGAATTTTTGGTTATAGAATAACTCGTTTATTTTCAATTTTACGAGAAAAATTGTTATAAACAATGTTGTTTAAAATTGAATTTCCTACAATTCTGTTTTTTTTTGTACGCTTGATTTTTTTGTATTTATCCCTGAGAAGAGTGGGGGTAAACTCTTAGAAAAAATCGGAATCATAATTGTACCAAATAACATTTTTGAAAATCAGCAAAAAAAAAACAAACAGAAAAAATAATGGTACAACATCAATAATAAACGTGACAATACAATACTTAGGTTCACCCCCACTCTTCTCAGGGATAAATACAAAAAAATCGATCGTACAAAAAAAACAGAATTGTAGGAAATTTAATTTTAAACAACCTTGTTTATAACAATTTTTCTCGTAAAATTGAAAATAAACGAGTTATTCTATAACCAAAAATTCACCCCCTCTTTTCGGGTATAAATCGAAAAAAATCGATCGTACAAAAAAAAAGCAGAATTGTAGGAAATTTAATTTTAAATAACTTTTGTAAAAACTATTTTCCGTGTAAAATTGAAAATAAATGAGTTATTCAAGATACAAAAAATAACCCTTTAAATCAAGATGGCGGAGGTAACGACAACTTTGGAATCCCAACTTTTTGAATTTAGACTATCAGAGACCCCTTCCAACGAATTCCGAAGGAAAATTGCTGCTTCGAATTTTTCAGAATCTAAAATACTAATCCGATTGGGCTACTAGTAAAGTAAAACAGTTTATTTACAAAAAAAATTATAATTTTTCGAATTTTTTTCCCTTACATTCAATGCATTTTTGCATCCGCGAAAACCATTATTGAAAACATTTTCTCTGATCTTATGGCTGTAGTTTTTTTTATTTAATTAAAGGTATCAACCGCTTCTTCGGCCGATGTAAAATGTAAACTCCGTAATTTATTCATTACCTGCGAAAATAAGAAGTCATCAGGTGCTAGGTTTGGACTATACAACGAATTACCCATTGTATATATTTTTATCTTCTTAGATATTTATTTAGAGTTTTAAAAGCTTAAGAAATGATAGATTTTTGTTAAGATTTTATTTCTAGAGCTTTTGTAACAACTGAAACAAAAACCGTACGCGGTGCTGTTGCCAGACAGCGTCTATTATATTTAAGGGTTGGCACAGGTGTTAAAATAATCTCAACAACTATTATTTCTATATTTTGGGCATCCAAATACTCATTTATTCGAACAGCAGTATGAGCCCGAGAGTTATCTTGTTCTCTTGGACGTTTTTCGCAAACCTTTTGGAGAACCTAAGGCAAACAAACTGTAGTGTACTATTATAAATTAAGAGTGCGTGTATCCTCCAATGCTATAGTAAAAACATGCCCAGTAATTTCAAAAAAGTGACGACCTTTTTGTTTCGACTTTTGTCATGAACATCATTTGTTAGAGCCGACTCATTCTCAAAGACCCAAACTACTTACGATTGTTACTTTTTTTTGTGATCGTAGCAGTGTACCCATGTGCCACTTGTGATGATGTGCACCAAATCGGACGATTCACAGAGAACGGAGCTTACGGACTTCCGATTTTCAAATGTTTCTGTAAAATAGTCTAATTGCTTTCATACATACCAATCTTTAAAGTTGATGGAATGTTTCTGACATTAATGTACCGCCATTCCCCTTTAATCATGTTCTGAATAAGATTAGTCTTTCTTTCTGTAACTGCCGTTTTCCGCTTAGGAGCTCTAAAACTATCATTTAAGGAAATTCTACCTGGTTGATATTCATTGTAATATTGGGATTTGTTTGGGAATATCTTATTTCATATTTTTCGGATATTTAACCGATAATTTTTCGGAACTTTAAAACCGATTCTCTCACAGTACTGAAATTAAAAACGTACACAAAATTCAGATAAGACAATTCAACTAGAACAAGAATACAATTAATTACTGAAGCTTCGGAATACGAGAAGACGCAAATATTCCCTTTCGAGTATAATATTTGTCAACTTTGTAATGTTTAGTTATTCTATACTCAACCGCAAAATTATCCGAACACGAGGTTTTTTAGAAAAATATCGATAACAAATTTAATTAAATAATATTTACTTAATTATAAACTTTTTTTTACAAAAAAGAAACCAGAACATCTGTTGTTTACGATTGGAGAAGAAAATACTTCAAATAACAGTTGTTCAATCTCTATAATTTTTGTTCTTTCTTAGATAATTTCTCTAAAATGTACAAACTGTAACATTTTAGTTTTTCAGTATTTTGGTTGGCAATGAGTACCAATAAAAACTCCCAGACCAGATATTTTGGTAAGTAATAGAGATATTTTAATTCTGTAAAAGCCAGTTCATAGAGCGCTTAGAGAGCTTCAATTTTAAATATAAATTAATTTTTAATAAGTCAATATGTAGATGGCGCTTCGCTCAATATTTTTTTTCGATGTGAGGATCTTTCTTATATAGCGCATCTTGTAAAAAATGCATTTTTAAGCAGATTTTGTTTTATAAACTAATTCGATAAATGTAGCCATTTTTGATATACAGAGTGGGTCACTCAAAACAGTTTCATTCTGTTTTTTGGCATTAATCATTGAATTTTAAGAAAATGCTAAAACGGGTCGATTTTTATTTCAAATTGAATACATTTTCACAATGCAGACATGTGTCAAGCCCCTTCCTTCCACGTCTCCAACCCCTTTTTAAATAAAGAATGTACCATATACGCCACATCATTGAAAAGGTAATTTTGTGGGGAAGTCATAAATATGATTGTTTATTGCAATACTTTTAATTTTAGCGCCTTCTATCGGGATAAAAACCTGTAACATATAAAGTGTGACACTTCATTTGAAAGCTAATTTAATTACTAATTTAATGCACCACATGTCATTAATATAAATATTTCCATATTGCACTTGCAACAAAATAAAGTTGGCAATAATAATGTTTTAAAATAATGCATAACTAATTTTCAAACTATTGCAAGTGCAATATGGAGGATATTTATATTAATGTTATGTAGTGCATTGAATTAGTAATTAAATTTGCGTTCAAATAAGGTGTCACACTTTATAATACGTAGTTTTTTATCCTGATAGAGGGCGGTACAATTAAAAGTATCGCAATGAACAATCATATTTATAAATTCCTCATAAAATTATCTTTTTAATGATGTAATACACATTGTAGTGTCACACTCTATAATACGTAATAGTTTTTTTTATCGCCGGAGGCCGATAAAATTAAAGTAACGCAGTGTACAGAAATATTTCTGAATTCCCCATTAAATTACCTTTTCAATGATGTGCCATACATGGTACATTACCTATTTAAAATTAAGGTGTTGGTGAAATGCATGGGAGGGGGTTGACACATGACAGATGTCTGTATTGTAAAAATGTTTTTAATTTGAAAAATAAAAATCGACCTGTTTTAGCATTTTCCTAAAATCCAATGATTAATGCTGAAAAACAGGATGAAACTGTTTTGAGTGACCCACTCTGTAGATCAAAAATGGCTAGATTTATCAAATTAGTTCATAGAACAAACGCTAAATAAGAAAGATCTCATCGAAAATAATTATTGAGCGAAGCGCCATCTATATATTGACCTATTTAAAATTAATTTGTATCTAAAACTAAAGCTTTTTTAGTGCTTTGTGAACTGGCTTTTGCAGAATTAAAATATCTCTATTACTTACCAAAATATCCGGCCTGGGAGTTTTTATTGGTACATCCTGTATATAAAAAAATGTTCCAAGTAAAATGAGGAAAATGTATTCATTCTCTAAATATTTATAGGGCTGATATAATAGGTTGTAGAAAAAAACCGGAAAAAACCTATATAATAACTAGAGAGAAAAGTCATATGTTGGACACATCAGATCGTCAATATAGCTTTTTCAAACTTTGATTATAGTATAATTTGGAGCAATTCTTTTTTTAATTTCTTTTTACTTTTTTTTATTTATTTTTTTATTTTTATTTTTTTCATATGTTTATAGGAACTTTCTTGTCTTATTTTCATCTGTGTAAAAGGTGGGTATCATTAGAGCATTTTGGTCCGAACGAAATGAGCGCACAACAATGAACCTAACAAACATTTGTAGAAAAAGTTCACGATATTCGCACTGCTTGTGTGTATTCGCTTTGTTCCCACGCTTAGTATATGTGGAATCGTCGATGTTCTAGACCCGTAAAGTACTATTTTGGCTGTTGACTTTTTTTTATTTAAACCATTTCCAAAAGTACGAAGGAAATACAAGGCGTTTGTTTTTGCGACGTCAAAATCCAACACTGTTGGGCAGATAAGGACAGTAATTAATCATTTGAAAAATGTTACGCGAATGTAGACAGAAAACTTTGAAAAACTATTATGCTTGGTGGACCCTACAATTATTGTTTAAAGAGATGCACCGTATACCATGCTTTAGATTCCATAATATCGAATTTTGTTCATAAATGCCTATGAGTTGTAGACTTTCTTCCCGATTCCAATTCACTTCACAAATAATTAAAAATTAAATCAAATTGCTCCCAAAAATTGATGAACGAGACGAGCCTAGTTCAAGCGTAGTAGGCGTAAATACTGATTCATTCGTAAAACGCATGCTCGCTCATCAGATAAACATACTCGCACAAACCATCCCCACTTAAATTAGCAACTGTCTCATTCTTTATAATGTATGGCAGCCGATGTGACCGCTTTGTCTTCGTAATAATAAACACATTTTGAATGATTACAATAAAAAATGGCCTAATTGTGACTCAATAGGTTAGTAGTTTTTCGTCGTTGATCTGAACAAACCGAAGCCAACTCGACTCCCCCCTCCCCACCTCTGTTACAAAGATTAGTTTTGTGTTTAGAAGATCTGGAGGTTTCAATTCCATTCTCATCCTTTTCCTTGTAAAAAGGACCATTTCTGTCTTCTTAGGATTACTTACTGGGTTTACTAAACACATCCATTCAAAAAATAAAAGATTGATAAAGCATGTCTACCTACCTAGGTGAAAAATAATTATTTTTTTAGGCTAATCAAACACCATATAATCTTTACGACTGTATTTGGCCAGGTATAATTTCAGTCGCCTCATCAACCAAGAATATCCTCAATTTGGAGATTATTATCAAATCATCCCAATGTAACCTATAATAAAATTTCTATGAAGTAATTTAATGTTCATAAAATATATAATCATCTCGAATTGAGCCGCAATAAAATCCATTATAAATCGTTAATTTACGACTGCATAATTACAAAAAAGATAAAAACGTCATACCTCGATAAAATAAAGTGACTAATAAGTTGAAATATTATATTGCTCATCATAGCTATTAAACAGTAATTCCGTTCCCCTATAGTAAGACTATAACCGATTAAATTTCATAGTAATGCTATGTTGAATGAATTTATTATATACCAAGTGACCTCTAAACTGTTAAACAATATCGTAAGTATTTTGAAATTATCCATTTTCTTGCTGCAACTTAAAATAATAAACGTGTTTTTATGCACTTAGCGTCAGCTACTTTCAATTTTGTGAGTTCGAGGTTGGAATATTTATTTGGTCTTGTACGTTGTCCATAATGTTTGTGGGGTCTTTTACTATGTAAGAAAACGTACATGTATTACCGAATTGTGGCATTACTTCAGTAATTCCGAGTAATTCTTTGTAATACCAAATTAGTAGGTAATACCAAAATAATACCTGGTAATACCAAGTAATTTTAGATAATTCCAAATAATGTCAGACCCATTGCTGCTAGGTAATTCTCGAGCAAATTCATTTTAGTTCAACCGTAAACACTAAGCTTTTTTTTATCGGATAAATTTATTTTGCAAATAAAACATTTTGCCAGTCAGTAATTTTGCGAGAAAAACTGATATGATTCTATATCAAATATTAGTAAGACATTTACGCGCCGTTCTGTATTACATCTTGAAAATTTGCTGCTTTTTGTTTTATTAAGAGCCAATAACCAAGGCGCATACACCAAAAAATAAATTAGTTTTTTGGGAGTGGTATAATTACAATGGCAGAATATAGATATCAGTACAGATGTAAGTAAAAAACTTTCAGTGTTTTAGAAAATTATATAATACCGAAGCCTCAAAGTTTTTTACCTACATCTGTACAAATACATATCCATATTATGTCATTGTGAACCCCCAATATTTTGGACACAAATTGCTAATGGGTATAATTGGGGACTCAACCCGTATATATTTTTTACTTTAATTTAACCCTGTGATATTTGAGATTTTCTGATTTTCAATGCAGATCTTCCTGATGCACACAGGTATATGAAATCCATGGGACCCGTGCTGACATAGCATTATCAATTACTACAAAATTATTTTAACATTTTTTGTCTAATTGGTAACATCTATCCTCAGCTCCGTTTCTCATGAAACAATATAATTATATATATATTTTTTTAAATAACATATTATGAATGAAACTGTTTTACATATATATCGTCGCTTGTCATTATGCTGTTGTTAAACGTAAAATTTTGCCCGATTATTTAACTCTCAGTATTACGAGTACTACTGAAGTTATGAACAGCGTTCGATCAAAATATTGCATTTCTGTTAAAGACGGGGCTCTTAGAATGCGACTGTGATTTTGTCATTTAGAAAAACTGTAATTGTTTCAGTACCCTCTTGAATTGGGAATGTTTATAGACGTTAAATTAAAGAATCCTAAGCACAGTTTGTCTCTCGTTTCGGAACTATTCATAAAGGAGAAATTAATAAGAGTTATGATCTATGGGGTTAATTATTGTATTGTTAAAATGTATTTTTATTAATTTTCGTTTTATCTTTGTTTCAGCCGTTGTAGTATCCCTTTACGAAGATCCAATCCAACCTCAACAAGCAGCGTCAGTGGTAGAAAAGCTAGGTGATTACTTAATTACCTGCGGTTACTAGAGGTAAGTTTCGTAATTAAATTTAAATAAAATAAACTATTAACGCATGTCAACATTGTGACCACAGAGGAAAAAGATCGTTATTATTAATTTTACGACGAAGACATTCTTTATAAAATAAATTCCGCTTATCGAGAATATGAGGTTACCATGTAAAAATCTTTGGATTAGTTGTTCGTAATAAATTTATAAAACATGAAATGTATTAATGAGAAGTACCATTATTTATTATTTAAAGCAAACTGGAATAAAAAAAATGTTAGTTGTAATTCAAAATTAAGCTTAAATACAAATTATTTCGTTTAGAGTAATACCAGTGTATTTGTGACGATTATTAGCAACATCTCCGTATATAAAAATAAGCGTAATCTAAATTTTGTACATTTGTACAACCCATTTACGAGATAATAAGATGATTCGATTTCAGACTTTTGTTCCACTCCGTATGTTTTTACTTTATTTGAATCCTGTGATATTTGAGATTTTCTGATTTTCAATGCAGATTGTCCCGATGCACACAGGGATATGAAATCCATGAGACCCGTGCTGACATAGCATTATCGATTACTACAAAATTCTTTTGAAGATTTTTGTCTAATTGGTAACATCTATCCTCAGCTCCGTTTCTCATGAAACAGTGTACTGGTTTACTCGTATTTCTTTAATAACAAATTATGAATGAAACGGGTTTACAACTCTTCAAGTGTGTATTTTTATTTTATTTGCCAAGCTTTTTCGGTTATTATGTCATCATCAGGACAGTATAATATAAATAAGAAGACTGGGAGTGGTGTACACACTACTAGTGAAGTGGAAGTGAAATGTCACCTCAATGTGTAAAAATTGAATTTTTTTTATTAAAATTAGGCTGAGCGCTTTCGACTTATAAAGCCATCATCATAACCGTTCTAAAAGGCTTTACAAATTAACAATTTAAATATTAATAGGTGTTAAACTTACGTTTAAGATACCTTCCACATGGAATTAATCGAAAAATACATTAAGGTAGTTCACTCGCGACAGTCGTACATAAAAATATCGCGTAATGGTGAATACCAAAAGTTCGAGATTCTCAATGCTAATAAATTTTATTTTTGTAAGAGACTGTACAAAACACATGTATATAAACACATATGGACAAGTTATAATTTTATTCAATTTCATCCGGCAAACTCGCAAATATTTAAACGATATGGTATAGAAATTTGTGACTTCCTCATACTAATTTTAAGGGTTTGTTTTGGTTCAAACAGAACCGCTGATTCCAGTTCTCAAACACAGTGGACGAATTAATTTTTCAAGAACACGTCGCGAGTTTATAACAACCTCTTAGCTGATCGAGTGTTACTTTGATACGTGAAGTGGCTACAATGTTGCCAAGTTGTAATAATTTTACTAAGATAGTCAAAAAATTCAGCGATTATCTATAAAATTTGATAACTTCTTGATTTATTTAACATTAGTTTTTAAAAAATATGGTAAGAACCGTTTTCGAAATATCTTGAAATAAATGCATTGCTTGTGTACATGATAGGCTTCAAGAGTGTTAATTATGCACATTTTGATTGTTAATATCTCGTTTCACAGATGGTCAAAAAATCTAATTTTTTTTAGTTACGTAAACGACACTTTCATAAACCTTATATTTAAATTTTATTGAATTCTTAAGAAAAGCCGTTTTACGAGTGAACTACCTTAAGTTGTTAAAACAACGAAAATAATGTTGATAGTTGGGGCCGGTAAAGGCACCGAACCCACTTAAAACCCTCTAGGAGGTATATATTCCACATTAGTATTCAGGATATCAAAAGGCATTATTTAGGATAACCATCATTGTACTTTATTTCCTGTAATATTTTTAATTTTTGTACGTTTCGTCTAAATATTTTTGTCATATTTTCCTATTCTGTAATTGGGTATTACTTGTAGAATAGTGTATTTAATAAATAAATAACATTAATCTTAATATTATACATAGGCGCCGGAACTCAAAAATTGCTTTGGGTGCCCGGCCTCTATGCGGGAAATGGGAGCTCCTCCCCCCCCCCCCCCCTCCACTCCACACAACACTTATGGTCACCACCGGTTTTTAAAAGCCATTTTAAAGTGTTGACTTTATGAACATTTTCTTAAAAAAAAGAAAGGTATTTATTGTCCAATGTCGAATTGCTGGAGTTTTGAGGATTGAAGCGGCAGACGGGAGTATCAACAATCAGTACGCTTGAGGCCTACACTTAAATCGGGATATCTGGCCTCTGGCAACCCTATATGCTAGGTGCAGCCATAACTGATATTCAATGGTGCTGTGGTGCTAGAGTACCAATGAAATATGTAGAAACACAATATAAAACATTTATTCACTATCATGAGTTTAGAAGATTTTTGATGATTTATTAATATACACATAATGGAGTATTGTATATATACAGGGTGGCCATTTGAAAACGAAAACAGAGTCAATTTTGGGCACATCAGGTCATTTACGAAAAACGCTCGGACCCGTCAGTTTTTGATTTTAGGGGGAAATATTTTTTGCCAGTTTTACCCCTTGAACGAAAACCCTTTAGCGGGGTGAAACTTCCCCTTAAAATCTTATTTTGAAGGTATTTTTACCTAGATTATAACCCCCGAGTTTTAAATCGTTAGTGTCATCAATTATCCGTTGTCGCAGATTTTCCAGTGATGTTGGCTGGGTGGCATAAATTTTAAGTTTTAAGTGGCCCCATAAACAAATCTAACGGGGTTAGATCCGGAGACCGTGGGTGCCACTCAATACTTCCTCTTCTTCCGTTCCATTGATCTGGAAACGTTTGCTCCAAATACTGACGAACAGTCAGTGCGAAATGGGGTGGCGCACCGTCTTGCTGGAATATTAAGGTGAGTACAGCACCCCCTTATAATTTTCGGACAAGCATATCTCAAAAAGTAATTTTTTTTTAAGTTAAAATTTTGGCAAAATAAATAAGGCAATAATATCTAGAATATGCTTATATTTTAAAGTTTTAATTATTTTCATTTTCCATGGAAAAAAAAATCAAAGGGCTTTAAATTTTGAAATATAATGAAAATAAATGCATTCCTCAACAGCAGTATTCTTAATATAATCCCCAAATTTAAGCTCTTATTCTTTTGTTAATGATTTTTTAAAATTCGCCGAAATTAGTGGCTAAAACGCCTCGTTAAGTGCTGCTTTCTGGTGTAACGCGACTGTAACTATCGTATTGTACACTCTGAGTCATCATTCGTTTCTTGCAATGATTTACACCAGTTTAAACCAGAAAATAGCACTTAACAAGGCGTTTTAGCCACTAATTTCGGCGAATTTTAAAAAATCATTAACAAGAGATTTGGGGATTATATTAAGAATTGTGCTGTTGAGGAATGCATTTATTTTCATTATGATATTTCAAAATTTAAAGCCCTTTGATTTTTTCTCTTGGAAACTGGAAGGAACTAAAACATTTAAAATATATGCATATCTTAGATATTATTGCCTCATTGATTTTGTCAAAAAAATTACTTTTTGAGATATGCTTGTTCGAAAATTATAAGGGGTGCTGTAATCACCTTAAGTTGTTTGCTATATACTGATCGTCATTCTCAATCAACTCTGCTGGTTGAATATCGTTTTCTAATAATTCCAGATACATTTCTGCGGTTAGAGTTCCAGGTAAAAAAAGGGGCCAATTATACGGTTCCCAAAAATTCCAGTTCAAACATTCAGTTTTTCCAGATGTTGCATATGCAGTTCATGAAATATTCTGGGATTTGAATCGGACCAATAACGACAGTTGTGACGATTTACCGTACTATTTAGGAAAAAATTGTATTCGTCAGAAAAACACACGTTGAAAAGAAATTTCTGATCAGTTATTGCTCGTTCATTCATAATTTCACAAAATTGTAATCGCCTATCAAAATCGCCTTAGTTAAGTTCTTCTTGTACCAGATGTATTTTTTTTAGGGATGATAGATACTTGTGTTTTTTCAATAACTTCTGAATGCTACTTATCTTATTATCAGATGTTACCACCAACTGTCTTGTGCTCAATGTGGGTTCTTGAACAACATGCCCTAAAGCCGCCACCTCTGTACCATTTACTACAGCATTTTCCATTTCACGTTATTTGTTAGTTACTAACCTTGTTTCCCAAAATTTTTGGACTAACTCCAAAATATACTTGCGATGGACTTGTCGATTTTGATTGTTAAGCAGTTAGGCAATTCCATTAGCACATCCATTGTTCACAAAAAAAAGTGAAATTATTTGCACCCTCTCAGCAATTGAGTAAACCATTATCACTAATATGCCGATTCTATAACGAAATAAACTACATCTTACTACTTTACGGCGACCAAATAAAACTAGAATTGTTATAAAAAATTCTTTTTTTTTTTAATAATGTAAAGATTATGTTAAACCGGTTTTGTACTTTTGGTTAGCCATTGTATGGGCTACCTAGATAGTAGCGATGTAAAATTCGGGGTTTATAATCTAGGTAAAAATACCTTTAAAATAAGATATCATTTAAAATTTTAGAGTTAAGTTTCATCCCAGCTAGAGGGTTTCCATTCAGGGGGTAAAACTAACAAAAAATGTTACTCGCGAGCACTACTAGAGAGCGTTTCTGACTCTAAATGAACGTTCCTTTTTGATGTGGAGCAGGGTTGCCAACCGGTCTTCACCGATTTACTCTCAAAAACTTTTCCGGATCACTCACAATTACTCACAACTTCAAAATATCAATATTTCTAGTTTTTTTTTATATAAATCGTATATTATTTACTCGTGCACTTTTGTTTGAATTTATTTTACTACTGTGCAATGTTGCCAAATATCAAAAGAGATATTTTCAGAACATACATGAGTTAAAACAGATGCACCTTTTTTCTGTACATTTACTATTTTAATAACCAAGTAATAAACAGGTTGATTCATAACTATTGGGACATAGGCTAAGGGCAGGTTATTTAGACAAAAATATGGCGATAGAACCAAATATATCTTAATAAAATATTGTTGTAAAATAAGATTCAGGACGTTAAATTCGAATTCTTTTTTTTAATTTTTTTCTGATGTCACTGTATATTTATGAATTGTTATCAAAATCGGCACAAAGGCATATCTTTGGACAAGGAATAATATTTTATCTATTATTTCACATTTTGGTACAGGAGGAGCCACACGTTAATGATTCCTGATGATGAAATTAAGTGGTAGCTTTTTTTTGATGAAACTTATTAGTATTTTTGATTAGAAAATTTCAACCGTTTTCGAGAAAAACGCAATTGAACGGCTCACAAAATATTTCATTTATGAAAAGTTTGCTTTGCAGTGTCAAATAATTTGCTGTTAGATTATAGTCTATTATTATTATTATTATTATTATTATTATTATTATAATTATTATAATTATTATTATTTAACGCCCTGTATCTTATTCCACAGCAATATTTTATTAAGGTATATTTGAACCCATCTCCATATTTTGGTCCAAATAACCTGTCCTTAGCCAATGTCCTAATAGTTATGAATAACCCTGTATATGAAACATGTTTGTAATCAGCTGGACAAAAAACACAGATAAAAGGGATTGGAGATTTAGAGTATCTTCTTTATTAATGGGCCAAATCATAATAAATCGTTAATTCTAATACTTGAAAAAAAAATCTACTTATAAAAAATATATTTTTAAAATGAACAAAAAAGATATTAATCGACGATTGGAACAGTCCCAATGGGACTATCACTATCGACACGACACCTAGTGTTGTAAAATATCAAAATCACTTTTACTCTATTACATTGGCCAAGCAATAGAGAACGCAGCAATTTTAAAACTACAAAATTGTAATGACTGCTAAAAGTGCTAGGGGGTTAACATTAGGCTTATATTAAAATTTTAAAAAGACCACGGTTTTAATAAATTATCAGATAAGGATTTAGCCTAACTACCAAGAATATACCCACGCTGACTTCCCGATTACTCACATATTACTCACAATTGCCCTTTACTCACAAAATTACTCACATACTAGTAAATTACTCACAAATGTGAGGAATTACTCACAGATTGGCAACCCTGATGTGGAGCAACTTGCAAATGTTCTCCCTACTCCCCTCAAGCATTTGCTTGATAGCATATGTACAGAGCTATTGTCTTGTTAATTGTAGACCGTTATTAGTCGTTCTTTTTTGAAGTCATAGGGTTTTATACAATAAGAATAATAAACCTTTCAAGTCAAAGTTCAACGCGTTGTCAATGACAACTGACGGCGACTTTTTTATCACAAAAACTACAGCTCCGAACAATAATAATTTCAGAAATTGTTTTTAAACATGGGTCAGAGTACGGTAGAAAATGATGGAAAGTCTATAGTTTGTTTTACTTTTAATGCATAATATTTAACAAATATTTAAAAGACTTTCCACCATTTTCCATAGTATTTAAAAGCTAAAACGCAAAATACACACTTTTATTTGTGTCCTAATTATTTAATTAAGGAAACATTTGTTAAGATTTAAAAATGTACTGTAGATGAGATGAAGCCAATTTGCAACCGTGCTAATTCTAAACATACGTTTTATTAAACCTATCATGTTACGTATTTGTTAAAATTAAGAGATAGAAATTTAAAGTGACGTCTTGTATTACTTCGAATGAAAAATCGTCTTCTAACCTAAGAAAAAAATTGAGTTGGATCTTAAGAAGAAAGCTTTAATATTTTGCATTAGGAATATCGCAACGTGCAACGTCTCAGCACATAACATTGACAGCCAATGAAAAACTGATGCAGCATTGAGGCATCCTGTCGCTCTTCGAGCTTGGGCTACGACGGCTTCTTCATTTCGCTTATTGGCACTTTTTGTCCACGTTGTGCTATGGGTGCTCCGCAACCTGTTTAAAACTGCTCTGGGTGCTTGCGCACCCAGAGCCCCGGGAATTCGGCGCCTATGATATAACTAATTTAATATTTCATATATCGTGTACAACGTTTCAACAGGTGACAAGCATACCTATTTTGACATTTGAAAGTAGACATAAGACAGATTGATACAGGACAATGACAAGTAGATTGAGCATTCGAGAGTAGTTCTGGAATCAACCGGGTTAAACTAAACTTATCATCAAGAAACCAAAAATATATAATAAAAGAAGAGGAGAAGGGATATACTAGGTTCTTATGGATATGAACCGTACCGAGGTCCTAAGTACATTTAGTTTTAAGAAACTATTGGACATCGGAATTTGGAGAGTAGAATGAAAGGCAATGACTCTAGATCCATACTAGGCCAGAGAACTTGAAAATAATTAGACGTGACTAGACCATGACCCGTACATTGCACCTAGTCGAAGAAAGAAGGATAAATTAGAAAGGAAGGAGGAAAGAAAGAGTTTAAGAAAAGTGAGAAAGTTATAGTAACTACAAATATCTACCTTGATCCATACTAGGTAACAACAAAGTAAAGACTCTTATTTCGCCTTTTACGACACAGCTGTGTCCTAAATTGCCTATTCTACGATCGGGCAACCGCAGTGAATATAATCATAAGTATAGTCCACGAAGGGTTGGCTTAGGATTGCCAGACGTCACGCTTTATGCGTATTTGCTTGTACGCACCACGCTAAAGTACGAACATGTCCCGCTTTTGACCAAAATGCCACGCTTTTACGCAAATGCTACGCTTTTTACGTAAATATTACGCTTCTTACGCAAATGCCAAGCTTTTTAATATTTAAAGCTGTAAACAAAAATGCAACCGGATTTATATAAGAAATATAATCAGATGACTTAAAGTTCGGCTAGTTAACGAAAAATAACAAGCTTTTAACTTGCAGGCTCCAGAATCATTAACAAGAATAAAATAGCGGATTAAATAACAAATTAAAAATTTTCGAAAATAAATTCCAAAATGGAAACAATTGATTGAAGATCAGTTTAAATTACAGTATAAAATTAAGTTAATAACAAATGAAATTTGACAATGGTATTAAGAACAATTAATAATAAGTAGAATTAACAGAATAAGTAAAAAAGTGTGATTATTACTGAATTAAAATAAAAAATAAATAAATTGAAAGGAATTTAGTGTATTTTAATTTAGTTGTGATTCCCAAAGAGTTTTAAATAAAGGGTTATAATTACAATTTAAGTGAATTTGAGTATTAAGGCAATTAACAGAATTCATGTTCATTTCACGAAGGATTTCCAGATCCTCTAGTTGGTCAATTTTCCTAAAGTTGTTGACTACTATTTGACATGGGAGAGAAGCTATGCTTATTAAATTTAGTATGATGGGCAAAATTGGATTTTGTGGGTCTAGAGAGGTGTTCCTTAATCCGTGTCTCTAGAGGTCTAACTGTTCTACCAATGTAGGTAGCTTCATAAGTGTTACATTGTAATTTACATTGGTATTTACAAATTGCAATGTAACACTTGTGAAACTACCTTGATTGGTAGAACCATTAGACCTTTAGAGACGCGGATGAAGAAACCTCTACATCTACAAAATCCAATTTTGGCTATCATTAAATATAATAACCATAACTTCTCTCCCACGTAAAATAGCAAAATTTTACAGTGTTTCCAGTCAACAACTTTAAGAAGATAGACCTACTGGAGGATCTGAAGATCTTTCGGCGTCTTCGCTGACGTGCCAAATGGGGCAAGACGCCGTCTGGCGTTCAAATTAATATCACTGATAAACGAAGGAACGTCTTTTGGCGTCCCAATTCCCATATAAAATGCGAAGGAGGCATGGTTTCTGCCACATTTAAGACTGATTATATTATAATACCGCCGTTTCTATAGGGTCATAATTTTGTTAAACGTGACATCCTTCCCGCGGTTTTTGTGTATCTGTTTTAACCCTTTGTTTGAGCTTCAATTAAAAAAAAAAAACAATATTTAATAGATCTTTGCTCTTTATTCAGTGGCGTAGCTAGAAACGGAGAGGGAGTTTCCTATTTCGATATGTTTTATATTATTTGCCAATAAATTAAATAAAAAAGTATATTAAGAGGATCATACAAAAATTTACCTTAACATTTTAAGAATTTTTTTGGATACGCCCCTGATTTATATCCTAAATGTTTTAACAATACTTTTATCGCAGTCATAGCAATTTTTCCTTTTCAAATGTGGCAGGATGTCTATCGGCGTTAGCTTTCAAATTCCTGTAAATCAAAAATGTTTACATTTTTTCAATGTCATTTTCGGCAACGACCACTTTTTCCTACTGTCCATAAACGTGTTAATACTCAAATTCACTTAAATTGTAATTATAACCCTTTATTTAAACCTCTTTAAAGAATCACAACTAAATTAAAATCCACTTAATTCCTTTCAATTTCATTTGGTTTTAATTTTAGTTCAGTAATAATCACACTTTTTTACTTATTCTGTTAATTCCACTTATAATTGTCCTTAACATTGTCAAATTTAATTTGTTATTAACTTAATTTTATACTGTAATTTAAACTGATCTTCAATCATTTGATTCAATTTTGGAATTTAATTTTCAAAAATTTTTAATTTGTTATTTAATCCGCTATTTTATTCTTCTAGTTTGTCACTGTAACCTCGTTAATGATTCTGGAGCCTACCCTTCGTGGACCATACTTATTATATTCACTGCGATTGCGGTCGTAGAATAAGCAATTCAGCACACAGCTGTGTCGTAAAAGGCGAAATAAGTGTCTTTACTTTACTTTGTTGCTGCCTGGTATGAATCTGTAGTGATGGACGATATCGTGATTTTTCAATCACGTTGTGAATCGTTACTGTTACTTTTTGATATCAGTGATTGAAAAGCGTGACGTGATCACGACCTCTAAATTTCGCGCGTTCGATAACAAGTCGCGTTGTCAAGATAAATAGATACCAAATAATGAAAAATATATGAAAGAAAAAGAACCATAATGATATCCTTTCGTGATTTAGTATAGCCAAACGAAGGACAATAAGACACGATGTCGAATGCCACGCGTGTTATTACAATTGAGATTTGCAAAAATCGACCTTATTAGCATACGTTTGTCAATAAGTCACGGAGTCGCCTGCTACCTATCATATTTTAAATGATTTGAAGCGAAAATCGACTTAATGACGCGACTGAAGGTAATACCGGTATTGCAAAAGCCTAAAAGGTTTGAGTACGAAATAAGAAACCAATAAATACTGTGTGAGCGTGATCACTTCACGACTTTTTTCACAAGTTGGTAACGGGAACGACTTGATATTTGTTGATATCAGTGATTAAATCACAGTTCGTGAAATATCGCTCATCACTAGAATCTAGGTAGTAATTTACTATAAACTTTCTCGGTTTTCTTAACCTTTTTCTTTCCTCCTTCCTTTCTAATTTAACCTTCTTTCTTCGACTAGGTGCAATGTACGGGTCATGGTCTAGTCACGTCTAATTACCTTCTCTGACCTATTATGGATCTAGAGTCATTGCTCTTCATTCTACTTTCGAAATTCCGATGCACATTAGTTTCCTAAAACTAATTAGGACCTCTGTAAGGTTCATATCCTTAGAAACCTAGTATATCCTTCCTCTTCTTTATTATATATTTTTGGTTTCTTAATGATACGTTTGGTCTAATCCGGTTGTCCCCAGAACCACTCTCGAATGCTTAATCTACTTGTCATTATCCTGTGTCAGTATGTCTATGTCTTATGTCTATTGTCAAATAGGTGCCTGGCACCTGCTGAATCATTGTAGGCCATGTTTGAAATATTACATTATTTATAATGTGACGAAAGTCTAATTTATTTAAACTTTATTTAAAAACACACTATTTACAATTTATTTCAGACGTACTATTTAATTTATATAATATTTGAACAATTCTAATTTATTTCTTACACTTTTACTTTTCAATACAACGTTCTATATTAAACTAAAACTCGGCGCTGATCGTCGACTATTCATATAAATCCAACTCCGCTACTGGAAAATGCCAGAGCCTCGCGAAGATTCTACAACGATGAGTAAACGGCACTCCCCCGCCATTCCAGCTGTTTCTAGCCACAGCGGCAGGCATCCCGTACATTCGAGAAGCGGTCCAATTGTTTCCATACGTCAGCGTTGCTTCGATCGCGAGTTGGTTGTCATGTGAAGGCCGCGTGCGTATACAGGCACAGGGTCGTATTAGGAATATCATAACAATAATATTAAAATTAATGTTATACCTGTTAGAGGGTTTAAAGTGGGTTCGGTCCCTTTACCGGTCCCAACTGTCAACATTGTATTTGTTGTTTTAACAACTTAATGTATTTTTCGATTAATTCCATGTGAAAGGTAACGTAAGTTTAACATAAAATATTTAAATTGTTAATTTGTAACGCCTTTTAGGACGGCTTTGATGATAATTTTATAAGCCTAATTTTAATAAAATATAATTTTTACACACTGACGTAATCATTCCACTAACATTTCATTATAATATACACAACATTAAATTCTTGAATGTAAATAAATATCTGGGAACGTATGAATGGTTTTAAAATTTTAACGTTTTCTCAGGATGATCCTTGTGATCGCATGAGGATGGTAATAAAAATTTGTAAAAGTTCATAACGGAGAGTATGTATTATTAAAAACAAGATCATCCTCAACACCAGAAACAACGCCTGGCTTATCTCCAATTCCCCCTTAAGGGGGCGTCCATTAATTACGTGAGGTATTTTTGAGGATTTTTTGACCCCCCTCCCTTCTGGTGAGATTTCGTAAGATTTTCCTCAACTCCCTCCCCTAATCTCACGTGAGATTTTTCAAAATTTGTTTTGGGTGTAAATGCAATGGATTATATAAAAAAAACAAAAATACAATATGTTTATTACTTTTATTTAAGACAAGCAAAGACTAGTATTTGAGAATATTGCCGTAATATAAAATTTCTAGAAACATTCTTTACTTTAATGTAACTTTACTTTCACGCAATTTTACACCGTTTTCTACTAGAAAAAATTACGTCAGATTTACAAAGACCCGCCTTTCCCCCAAGTGAGATTTGGAAAGATTTAGTAGCTTTATCCCCTCTCCCTTTGAACACCTCACGTAAGTAATGGACTAAGTGAACATAAATTTATATCGCATGATATGCGTCATTGGTCATAATATCATTTTTATTGCTAAATAAATGTCAGTGTTTATACGAGTACTGTTCTCTTTCTTAATAAAGTAAAACACATTTACAAAATCATTTATAATTTTTCAAATTATTCTCCACAGTCGAAATGCATTTTTGCATCCGCCAAAACCATTTTTGAAAACATTTTATCGAGTCTTCTAGCTGTAATTTATACTTTTCCCGCGAAAATAAAAGAAGTCGCTAGGTGTGGGCATTCGAATACTCATTTGTTCGAGCAGCGGTGTGAATCTGAGCGTTATTTTGATGCAAGATGATCCTTTGTCTTGGACGCATTTCGCCAACCCTTTGGAGAATGTGCAAACAAGCTGTACAATTCTGAATGGCGACCATCTTTTAGTTACGGATTTTTTGACAAACAACTTTTCTTGGAGCCGACTCATTCTCAAAGACCCAAATTGGCGATTGTTGCTTTTTTCGGGATCATTGCAGTGTACCCATGTTTCATCACCTGTGATGATGTACACCAAATTAGACGATCTACGGACAAAATGATCTGGTGCAGATTTGCACCATCTCACACGGCCTTCTTTTTGAGCTGGGAAATCCACCCAGAACAAAGCTTACGGACTTTCAAATGTTTGTGTAAAATAGTGTAATTACTTTTACACCAATCTTTAAAGTTGCTTGAATATTTCTGACAATAATATTTGTAACGTGTGGAGGGTGGGTTACCCCCACGGCACTTAGGCCTCATTAGATGCTCCTAAGATGATAGGCACCTCCTAGCTCGTCAGCCAGCCTACAGATTTAATGTAGTTGACAACGTCGCCAAGAGGTGCTTCTCTTATATCGGCCGGGTGTTAGCCGATACTCGACGAACAAAAATCTTTTAATAAGATCGTCGGGCAATCGTAAAGGATATGCTCGATGGTCTCATCTTCTTGTTCGCACCCTCTGCAGAGTGCGGATTCTGACAGCCCCATGATATGGAGATGTTTCCGTACTTGGCAATGACCAGTCAGAATGCCTGACCAGACGCAGATTCTGTCTAGTCATAGTCAAGTATTTGTTTGCTGCAGTGTTGTCAGGATAACTTAAGAGCTCCCTGGCAACTCTGCAGTTTCTTGTTTCATCCCATCTTTCCTTGAATTTCACAAGGGAATGTTCTTTAATTAGGTCTGTCACTAACGATTTTGTCAGGCCAATAGAAGGGCCAGGTCCAAAAAGTATTTGGTTGGCTGCTTTCTTGGTTAGTGAATCGGCAAGACGGTTGGTTACCTGTCGATGTGGCGTGACCTTTGATCCATCTTAAGGTGACCACATTGTTGATGGATGCTTCGGCCAAAGCTTCATGACATTCTAGTACTAACCCTGAATAAATTCGAGGTATGTTCAGGGTGAGTAGTGCTTGTCTGCTATCTGTATAGATGAGCATGTTCCTTCCAGTGATATTGATATTGTTTCTGGTTATTTCTTTTGCTGCTATGAGAATCCCCGTTAGCTCTGCTTGAACTACACTGGCACTATTGCTCACAGCATCCGCATCCTGAGCCTTGTTTTGTTTTAGAACCGTCGGTGTAGATATGAATCGTACCTGCCACTTCTGGCTCTTCTATTTGTTCTATTATAACTTTATATGGCTTATGGAAGATATATCTCGGTGAGATGGAGTCCCTGTTCGCTTGAGGCAGTGGGAGCGTAACGAGCGCCTCCTGCCAAAAGTGACGTCTCGCCTCACCAGATCCTACATCAGGTTCCATTCCGACCGTGCGGAGGCGTGTCATTGTCGTCAGAGTAACCTCCTTGATGTAAATATTGAGAGAAGTGAGACTAAGAATGACTTCCATCGCTCTAGTCGGTGTTATTTTCATGGCTCCTGTTATGTTGAGACATGCTGTTCTTTGAATTTGTTCTAGTTTACGGATAGCTGTTAATTTTTGGGTTTTCGGTACCCAAACAACTGCACCGTATGTTAGCATATATCTTATGATAGCCGTGTAAGTCCATGCGACGACTCTGGGGGAGAAACTCCAGGTGCGTCCCACAGTATGGCGGCATATAAGCAATGTATGCTCTTTTAACTCTGTTTTCTAAATGCTTGTTCCATGTTAACTTGCTGTCAAAGGTGAAACCTAGGTACTTCATCTCTGTCGCAAAGTTTAGTTTTGTGTTTAGGAGTTCTGGAGGTTTTAATTCCATTTTCATCCTTTTCCTTGTGAAAAGGACCATTTCTGTTTTCTTAGGACAATAATATACCGGTTGTCTTTAATCGTGTTCCGAATAAGATCAATATTTTTTTCTGGCTTTTTACTTATATTAGATATTCAAATACAGTCATTTAAGGAAAGTCGTCCACGTTAAAATTAATTCGTCGCTGAAAAGGCAAAGTCGAAAGGTACACCACAAATCTGTTAAAGAGGATATATATGATGTGACAAAAGGGCGTATATCTCCTCCTTATAGTTAACATAATATGGTAAATTAAATACACTAATATGCATACGCAATGCACTGTACACCAATAGTTCAATTACGTCTCCTGTAAATTAACTAAAGTAGTTACGCCTCTTTGTCTTTCCAGCTTTACAGTAGCGAAGGAATACGACTTTGCACCAAGCACTTGATTGATTTCCTCACACTATTCTCTATGGTTTAAGCCACGCTTGAAATTGTAAAAAATATTGTAAACAATTAGATTGGAATGTCCGACGACATTTGTTACAAAAATATCGCCTACTAGATAGACTAAAGAACAGTCCTCGTATGTGTTTAAACAATTAACGTGACATAAGTCTTTATGACCCAGGTCGTTCAGCGCTCAACTTTGGATTTCGCAACCCGGGTTCAATTCCCGATTAATGCAGTTTTTTTTCTTTTTTTTTTTTTTTTTTTTTGAAAATTACAAATTTAAAAAATACGACCATTCTTCTACAAGGTAAGACGGACATTAAATTTTGTCATGTGCAAATATCACACCTAAAGGTACCATTTCGGTAGGCGCGACAGACGACCGCCGACGCGACCGAGAAGTGTCGCTTCACATCTAAAATACATACAATTATATGAAACACATTTCGCACGGCGCCACACGAGAAGTGTCGTCAAGACGACACTTCTGAATCTGACTCGGGACAAAGGTTTGCTGCCTGTCGCACTCGAGGTCACTGTCCTCGAGCATCGCTTCATTTCGGAGGCGAATAGGTTGAAAATTTCTTTCGATCTAGGCAGTGTTGTCAGATTTTGGAACAGTATGGATGAAAAAAAAAACCGTAGATCTGAACAGTAGATTTTATTACAGGGGGAAATAATTAAAATTTGCAATGTAGTAAATAAAAAAACAAGTATATAAGAAACGAAAAATAAACTTTTTTTCGACCCAAATTAGAAGGTAAACAAAGAATAAAAACAAATAATAACATTTTTAATATATACTTAACGTACGGAAACAAAAAAAAAACAATGAAAAATAATACCTACTTCTTAATCGTAGTGTGCATGTTCTTTTTATGATGCCCTATTAATTCTTTGTTTCATTTTAAATAAAAACAATGATTATCTTGATGTTTTTTTATGGAGCCAACCTAGAGTAGTGGATGCTTATTACGCTGCTTTTACTGCAGAAAATTTACTAGAAAAAATATTCTTTAACCATTTGCTGAAGAATGAGGCAAACTTAATAAATTAAGAACAAAATTTGCTAGAGACAAAAACAGTGGATCTACGTAAAAACAGTAGGTCTGGCAACGCTGATCGTTACCTCGAATGGTTATCCTGTGTCTCGCGACCCGTCTCCAAGCTTCCGAAATGTACGGAGAGTAACATTTATGCATCTGTCGTCCTACTCGACCTTGGGGTCGGCTCGGTGGTCTCTTGTCTCCTTACACGGCTACCGAAATGGTACCTTAAAGGATCAGTGGTTCTCCTACCAGAATGAACGAGAATTAAAAAAATATTGATGTAAAACTCATTTTTCTAGTAGACTGTTGAAAGAGTTGGATTTTTTTTTGTATTTGTAAGGGATCATACTCTTTAACATAAATGTATATGAAAAACCAGCCCATGTAATTAACATAATTTTCTTTTGTTTCAGATAGTGTGAGCCGCTGTAAGCAGCCATGCCGCGCGGCGAAAAAAATTATTAATTATTAAATTTGTATTTTTTTCAAAATAACAGCGAAACGGCAATGTGTATACCGAGTGCATCCATCATTATGTAAATGAAAACAAAAAAATCAAAGCGAGAATTTTGTTTTCCTTTTTTTATCAAACAAAAAAATATATATCGGTCAAATCATTGATTTATCTCATCGTCGTCCATCTTATTTTTGTGGTTATGTTACGAGATTCGATTTTAAATTTGCAACAAAAAACATTTTCATACATTTTAATCACTCCTCGTACCATAACCACAAGCAATTGCCAATCATAATTTTTGACTGTGGTCTCAATTTATCATTGTTTTTTTTAAGAGTATTTAGGGTATTTTTAGTTTGATAGGTTTCGAAAACTCGACAGGGTCTTGTTTTCGGGGACCTTGTGATTTTTTTTTAATTATATAAAGCATTTTCTTGTTAGCTTTTCTCATACCATTGCTATCTAAAAACATTTGATACTGAAGAACTTACAGTTTAGGATTTTTTAATAAAAAAATCTCTAGTCTGCTGTTTCTATTTTATTTTCTAATCCCTTTTACCAACCCCTTATACTTCCCCTATTCTGTGCTTCGCAATAGTGCCGAATTTGGATTTGAAACGGTGACCAGAAATGAAAAAAATAATAAAAAAAGAACATAAAGAAAGCACTTGCTGGGTGTTCGTCTAAGTTGTGTACACATTAAATATGGCAAAATTCAAGAAAATTATATTATGTGAAAGTGAAACTTTCTGGACCTTACTAGAAATCGGGACACCTCAATCGGCTGGCTGTGGTTCAAAATCGTTTTAATTTTTACACAAAATTTTTATTTTTAATTTAAATTGCCATCCAGTGTTTTATAGCAGGTAAATGTCATATTTTCCGTCGATAGCGCAGAAGTTCTGGTAGAAAAATATTTTGAAATAATTACAGACCGTAAATGACGGCGAGAGAGCCAGATTGATTTAGGTTAGGGTAAGTTAAATATGAGTGGAACAATAACATTTCGTGTTACTGTTACCACACAGAATATCGTGACTATATTGTCAACTTATACCTAAGGTATACTTAATTCTCTGTCTTGTTACTTGTATTTATCTTTTAAAAATGACTCCTGTAATTTTTTCTCCCTAGCCTTGCCGGCGTATGCCTTATCGACTCTTCTTTCTTTAGCTACTCGTGGCAGGTGCATAATATGTAGTAATCGACAGTCATGTTGCAAACTATTCTTGTGGATTCTTAGATAGTGCCCTGTTACACTGTATAACTGATTTCTAGTCAATTCCAGAATCTGAGCATAGAGTTTCGATGAGAGGTTTTTCTAGTGCATGAGTCAAATTCGTTGTTATAACTCTTTAGGGAGTACTCTGTGTAATCAAGAACTTGTTCTGGCTTGGTGAGTAGTACCTCGTGGTTAATAGATATAAACATCTTTATGTCAACCTATTTCAAAAATAAAACTTAATGCCACATTTAGTTGCAACAAAGTAAAATTTCTACTATCGCCAATTAGGCCGCTGTTCCATTAAACATTATTGCAGACAACCAAACGAGAGATGCTCTATTTGGACAAGAAGGTTCAAGTCAACAAAAAAACATAATGCTAAAAAATAAATCGTAAAGCCTTGGTTTCTTTGAACACTTCGTCGCGGTGAGCGGACAGTCCGTCAACCGTCGCGTTTTGACGATTTTATCCAACCAGAGTATTTAAATGGGAATGGTTTTCTTGAATCCGCTTAGCTGAACAGGACGGCGTTATGCCGCTGATTTGTCTCGAAGAGTCGGTTGATATCTGTTGAGTTTGATATCAGCGGAATCGTCGGCGTGTGCGGAGACTACATTGTTATTAATTTTAAAACAATGAGTGATAAATTCACACATACAGATGACATCATGACTTTATTTTTTAGGTTTCTTGGAAATTATGTCCTTTATAAAACTCAACACAAATTCAAAAAGATCTGTAGAAAGTCTAAAATACTCCCTAAATTTGGTTTCATTTCCAAAAAGCCTCCACTGCACAGTGATATTAAAGGCACCTTCTGTATCGCGACACAAAAACAACTCATTCACTGGCTTATTGGAAACTTTGACGGTTGCAATTGCCAGTTCTTCTTGTTCTTCCTCTTCCAACAGTAATAACAACGCAAACAATTTATTTGCAACCATTTTAGTACCTTTCGTTTACATTCATAATACATAAACAGCATGTACAGACATAGAGAAAGTATCATTTTCTATATTTTTTAACAAACCACCTCGGGCGAAAATTGCTGTCCTCAGCGGTCGACGGACTGTCCGCTCACCGCGACGGAGTGTTCAAAGAAACCAAGGTTTAAGATCGTTTGGTGTTGAATAACACACTAGACAGTTCGATGCAGCGGGATAGGGCGTGTTGGAATTGCGATATGATATTACAGTTCCCGACCTTCTGGTAGTCTTGTTAAGATGGTATCTTCAAGGCCAATCTTCGTCGAAATGATTTATCTGAGCTTATCGAGAATTATACGCATTTTTTATTAGACATTCTTCCCATCTGACTTGCATCCTTTACAAAGGTGTTTTAGCCTCTTTGAATAATTTGAGTAGCTTTTGAAAACTAAGGTTGTTTTTGCTGAATCTTTATAGGTCTGCGGTTTTTCCAGTGAAGCAGTTAAACTGACAACCTTATAAATAAATGTCATGTTTACTTACAATGTTTGTTAGGACTATTCTTGATTTTCACAGAAGTTCCTCAATTATTATAAAACCATGAAACAACCATTATAAAACTATTACTGTCTTAACACTAACGAGCAGAAGTTACTCTTGGATTATTCAAGAATTGTGCAAAATGCCCGATAGTATCGAATGGTTTGTTGACTCTGCTACGCCTCGTTAATTTTTTTTTTTGTTGATATTGTTCGTTAATTTTTTGGTTTGATACTTTTCATGGGTCACAAATTGAAAATTGAAAGGAATCCCTCATGCAATAAAATATAAGTAATGATGGTTTGAAGTTTTTTTTTATTACATAATTAGTTCAAATCAAGTCTTTGGACCAACTCTAAAATGGTTTCTCACTAAAATGTCCTTGATACAAACGGAGGCCCAATCGACGATACATTATCAAATTTCGAACAAAAAAAAAAATTAAAACGTTTTTGACGTTTAGTGGCATATCTTAGATGCACACCCGGCATAACCATAATGTAATAAAGTAGCTTTTGAGTATATTTTCTGGATAATTGGACTGCTTCATAATTTAATTAAGCTACGATTGGTGTGAGCTAGTCCTAACTCTGAATTCGCAGCACTAGTTTAAACGGGACACTATCCTCATGTAATTTTTTTTTTTTTTTTAATTTTTGTGATACTATATTTTGAATAGGTTTAGGAATTTTCGCCAGTATTTACTTGGAGGAGGGTTTATAGACGAGCGTTTATGTCGCCAAACGTTGATAAATCGAAGACAGTCGCTTGTTGTCGCCAGAAATTTTGACAGGTGACAGGCGGACTAACTTGTTTCCATTATGTACTAATTTTCAAAGCTAGTATACTCAAATCTTATTGGAACATTAATCTGATTTTAGTAGAACCACTTTCAAGAATAATGTCTCTGAGATCTAAACGAGATAAGGAAGGGTTTTGCGTCACTACTTATTTGTTCAAATCGGGCTTTTTGGAATTATACAGTGCTGGCAAGTTTAAACCTTCGATCCTGCTTTACTTGTGTTGAAATGAATAGTAAATGGCGCATGCACATGCAAGAATAGAAACAGTGTCATACTATAAGATACAAGGCGAGTTTTCAAACTGAAATTCATAATTGATGCCGTTCATACGACGTTATAGATTGGTTACCTACCGATAGAATGATTATTAGTGGTTTTTATTTGTTGCACTAGGTGTTCTGCACTAATCGCATTTGATTTGTTCAGTGTAGCTCCAAATATTTAAGTGTTGCATATACTTTTGACAGTTCGAATACAGTGCGAGTGTGACACTAGTGCAATAAATAAAATCCAGTCTATGCTAATAAAAAAAGCAATAATTCGTGTCATTCGTTATTTTTGGCATGGTGGTTTTTGTATTGTGAGTTATTGTGTTTAACTCATCTACATTTGCCTACCATCTCAAAACAATGTTGGTTAGATTGCAATTCTGGTGAACAAAACGGTAATAAATTAACGCGACATCTGAAATTCCAGAGAATTTATGAACGCATTTGGTGGAATGGTGGAGTCACTGGTGGATAAAAAACAGTTTTATATAGATAATAATAATATTTCCTAATTCACCCTCTTACGAGTGAATTTTAACCCCAAAAGATGAGCTTGTCCGGGGAAAGGGACGGCTATCACTATTATTTGCCGTGGCGCTCCGGGGCGATTTAAACATGATTGATGGTGCCATTTGACTTACAGGTGAGGAAAACCCCACCCACCATCATATTTAAAGTAAATAAGTGACAGATTTTATCTAAAAAATAAAGTCAATGATAAAATAAACAAACAGATCTTTGTCATGCGAAGTTTCCAAGCAAGTGAGTTTAATCTTGGTCGTTACTAGGAATGCCACGTAATAAAGGTTGTCTAAAGAATGACATAATGTATGATGCATGTGACGCGGGGTAAGAAAAAAAGGAATTTAGTGCATTACTACAAGTACTATTCACTTCAACGTAAGCAAAGCGGGACCGATAGCTTGATCTTGTCTATGCTGTAGATACTTATAGGGACATTTTTTCTGTGAATTAGATTTCTGATTCCTTTTACATAGACCAAGAAAGAAATCAAGATAATAAATTACATCTCAATTTTATATTTTGTCCTCACTGTCGAACCTGGGCTTCTTGTAGTTACCTCCATTAATAAAGATCTATATTAGCATTCATCCAATTGGTTTCGATCCGTGCCAGAGTGTCTACGAAGACTTTTGAGGTTATTAATTAGGCAGTATTTCTATAATTTTCGAAAATAACTTTTTTTAACAAAGCGGTGGTGTACTAAGTCAACCAGATATGACATGACTTTTCATTTGCTTTATATTGCCAAAGGAAGATCATTGTCTGTAATTGTGAGTGTTTGGTAGCCATTTTACTTAATATTTTTAAGCATTAGATTGGCAAAAGTTATTGTCGAATGTTTTTAATTTCAGGTCTATAGGACACTTGTAAAGAGATTTGTATATTACAGTTGAAGATCTTCCGTAGCTTTCCATGATTTATTTTTCGAGATGTTAAAACTAGTGATTAATTTTCAAGTAAAGAAATTGATGGCCAAGTACGGAGCTTCATCAACAATAAAACGATTTTTTTTTACTGTCTTGACCACTCCTTATTTTCTTAGAGTTCTTTCATTACAAACTTACTTGTAGATGATCCAACACACCTACAATCTTCGGCTAGTGAGGTTGGAATATGAGTGTACATCTGCGACATACGCTCGTGTATAACCACCTATACTATTAACACCAATCAATAATAACCAAACGAAATTTGCGGAAAAAAGTTAGGTTTCTTTTGGAATTGAGCCTTGTAACATGTTTTTTTTTTTTTAAATGCTGTAATATTGTATAACGCGTAATGCTCAGAAAGTTGTCTTTTTTTGGTATGTGACATAAATATTTTTACTGATTTATTTAAAATAAAAAGATCGAAGAAGTAGCTTTGTAAAATTTTTCTGATATAATTCGCAAGGGATATTGTGTATCTAAATAAAACATAATAAATTTGTATTATAAAAATGTACTTTCGTTTTATTTTGAAGTCTTGTTTCTTTAGTGAAAATTACAGAGACGTCATAAGAGACTACATGCGCAGAAACCAAATTTTGACATGTCTACGTCGCTCAGCAACGATTGCTTCGCAATTTTTTCCAAGCATTCATAAATTATTAAAATAAAGTATAACTATAGGCGGACCATAAAGTTGATTTCTAAACCTTATGATGCATCAAATATACAGGGTGTCTGTAAAAGGTCTTTACAAAAACATTTAAGTAAAATTACCTTAGTACAAAGTTGCTTCGTTTGGGCTCCAGAGGGTCTTGAAGTTACAATTTTTAAATCGTTTTTCCCATATAAATTTAAAACGGCATATGCGATTTTGCTGAAATTTGGTATATTGGTAGAGTTTTATGTGGCAAAAAAATGGTATTAAAATTTTGTCCGATAATAATACATAGGCGTAGAACTTGATTTTTTAAATAATTGCACATTTAAAAATTCTACGACAATGGAAGAAAAGGAGTTTGAGTATGAAATTTAGATTGCGCAACTCATTTACTTTAAAAAAAAGGTACTCTTGATAAGACTCGATTACTCTCCTGGTTTTCGCTAAATTTCTGTTTTAATAATTTAGAGTGTATAGGTTTCACAAAAATATTTATTTACAACATAATCAAAATAGAAATTTTACAAAAATTGTTCAAAATGTTCTCCATTTTCACGCATACAGATTTATACGTCGAAGAAAATTAAAATGTATCCTTTCCATAACTTCATCACCTCTAAGATTGTTTATTGCATCTTGAATACGTTGCCAGAGTTGTTCCTCATTTTCTACAGGTTCCCTGTAAACTGTGGATTTCAGATGTCCCCATAAAAAGTAATCCATCGGTGTTAGGTCTGGGGAACGTGGTGGCCAGTTTACAGGTGCGTCATTACCTCTGCCTATCCACTTGTGTGGATATTGTTCATTCAAGTGGTTTCTAACGTTTAAAGAAAAATGTGGCGGAGCTCCATCTTGCATAAACCACATATCTCTCCGAAGTTGGAGAGGTAAATCTTCTAACAATTCTGGAAACGTATTTTGTAGAAAATCCAAATAATTTTCTCCAGTTATTCTTCGTGGAAGTATGACAGGACCAACAATGAAATTACCAATTATTCCAGCCCACACATTAATTTTGAATTCGTGCTGAAAATGGTTTACCTTTATTGCATGCGGATTTTCAACGGCATAAACATGTTCATTATGGGTATTACTTATACCTCTTCTTGTGAAACCCGCTACATCGGTAAAGAGAACCTTCTTGAAAAAGTTTGGATCTCTTTCTCTTTGCATATTAACAAATCGACAAAAACCCAAACGAATTTGAGGATCATGGACTAATAATTCTTGTACTGGCTTCTTATGGTATGGATATAGCAATTGTTCTCTAAGCACTTTATGAACGACATCTTTACTTCTAGTTCCCTTCCAATTCGTCTGGTGCTTAATTCTGGATCTTCTTCAACACGTTCTAAAATGTCTTCTTCAACTTCAGGAATCCTTACAAAACGTTCTCTTCCATTATCAACAGTGTTGGGAGCAAAGGAACCGGTCTCCCGAAGACGTCTCTCAACAGCAGCAAAAGTTGGGTGGCTAGGTACACGACGATTTGAAAACCTTTCAGAGTACACTCTGACACTCTCTCGAGCATTTCCTTCACAAAATCCTAATGTCAGTAACATATCGGTATATTCTGCATTGGTATATTGTACAGCCATATTAATAAACCACGCATTTGTTTTTTTAATTATTGAGTCAGATAGAACACTTTCAATCGTTAACAAGAGATTAGGTGTTAAAACTTGACAGTATTTTTATTTAGATGAAACTATGGAAACCAACAATAAATGTTTTTGTATACGTATTGCAGGCAAATAATTAATATTCCTCAAAAAATCGTACATGGCAAGAATCGAGTATTTTTGTTAAAAGTTTTTTATGTTTTTCATCGTATACAATTTTGTCCGATAATAATACATAGGTGTAGAACTTGATTTTTTAAATAATTGCACCTTTAAAAATTCTACGCCAATGACAAAAAAGGGGTTTGAGTATGTAATTTGGATTGGGTACTCATTTACTACAAAAAAGTACCCTTGATAACACTCGATTTACTCTCATGGTTTTGACAAAGTTTGTATTTTAATAATTATTGTTTATGTTCTAAAATTACTAAAATGCATATTTGGTCAAAACCATGAGAGTAATCGAGTTTTATCAAGAGTACCTTTTTAAAGTAAATGAGTTGCGCAATCTTAATTTCATACTCAAACTCCTTTTCTTCCATTGGCGTAGAATTTTTAAAGGTGCAATTATTTAAAAAATCAAGTTCTACGCCTATGTATTATTATCGGACACAATTTTAATACCATTTTTTTTGCCACATAAAACTCTACCAATATACCAAATTTCAGTAAAATCGCATATGCCGTTTTAAATTTATATGGGAAAAACGATTTAAAAATTGTAACTTCAAGGCCCTCTGGATCCCAAACGAAGCAACTTTGTACTAAGGTAATTTTACTTAAATCGACTTATTTTGGTCTAAGGAATATGTGGTATGTTTTTGTAAAGACCTTTTACAGACACCCTGTATACTGCTCAGGAATTAGTCGATACACTTAATTTCATAGTTATTTGTAAGAGACTGTATCTCGTAAACGCCTTAGCAGATTTTTAAAAATGGAAGTTCTTTATTTCTTGTATTAATGACTTAAAGTGATTTTCAGTAAAAAATCACTTTTCAGTGTTATACAGGGTGTGAAAGACTACAATGTAACATTTTAACTGTGCACCTGTTGTAATAGTAATTCCAGAATTTTCATCGTAATCACTTTTAGAAGTTTTGGTCGATATATCGGAACGAATTTGGCAGTTTTGTATTTTTTTGTTTAGAAAAAAGAATTATAGACAATTTTCAAAAAGTTTTTTTTATATTATTTTTTCAAACCTATTTCGAAAATATTAGATTGAAACATTTGTAATGTATAAATATTGCGAAACATCCCAGACACATTTCTGAAATGTGCCTGAAACGTAAAAATGTCCTGTAAATATAATATTTCACAGTAATATTTCTGAAATAAAAATTTGAAACCTTTTAGAAATATTAAATAGTAATATTTCAGAAATGTATTCTAGCTTCTTTCTCTCTAAAATATTAGACTAAAAAAAAGATGTTTATTTAAAATACACAAAACTCAAACATTGATTCTTAAACAAACAAATAATTTTTAAACATTACTTATTTCATAAAATATAAAGACGAATCGCTTCATTTTCACAAATTCCTATAATGCACTTTTTTAATATATGCCCCAAGTAAAGAAACATTTACGATTATTACAATCTGATCATTAAGATGATTAATTAGCAATTTTATTCTAATCTAACTTATCAAGAGGGATGAAAAACTTCTTAAACTAATATTCTACTCATTAGTATACCTTAGAGTCTAATTATTTAGTTACACTACCGTTAACGTATAACGCTTAACCCCACTATACTCACTGAATTAACTAAAAAGGCTTGGTTCCCTTGAGGATTGGCATTGTTAAAAAGCTGGATAATCTCAAGGTTTCCATGTTGGAGCAGTCGTTCGTTACTACTGGCAAATCTTTGTATTGTATTTTCAACAGTCTCCACTTTAAGGTCCAGGTGAAGATCTGTATCGTGGCAGTACCATGGTGCATCGACGATGTTCCTTAATACTTTATTCTGGAAACGTTGAGTAACTTTGATGTTACTTTTACTGGCACGACCCCAAAGCTGGCGAATCGCTTCATGTTCACCAATTCCTTTAAATCCACTAATCTGAAATAAACTATAGGTAATTAAAAAGGTCTATTAATATTGTTTTAAATTAATTATAATAAAACAACAATACTCATGCCTACATGAAGCCCCGCTTTTCAATCAGCTGCAGAACTAATAAATAAAACTGGTGAAGGGGCAGCAAATGTAGATTATATTTAAATAGAAATAAGAATATAAAATACCATTAAATTTGATAAACGAAATGGCGTCACTCGTCTCGGAGAAGAGATAAAGTTAAACCTAACTTAAACAATCATTGTAATACTCGTCTCAATTTCTAAAGACATATTCTGTCTATTCTGCTTCCAATATAACAACAGCACAATGCATAAATAAAAAAAAAGGAAATGACAAAAACCGACAACTTAAATCTATAATTATTTAGAATATAGGGTTGTCTCTGGCTGGACAGGATGAAATAAAATAACTAAATATCCCATCTTGATCATCTTACAAATCAGAAATTCTTCATTAAGTGTTGGCCTTTTACAACGTAACCCGTTTAGTAACCTTTTGTGTAACATGTATATCATGTTTCAGAAACATTTCCAGTGAAATATTTAACTAAAATATTTCAGTAACTTGTGCTTAAAATGTTTGAAATATTTCTGAAATAATGTGTGCTGTATGGAATAACGCCATCTGTGCCTAGTAAGCATAATCAAAGGTCGCTTGTATTACCTTTCTTTTTGTTGCTGAAGAGTCCTAATAAGGACGAAACCGGTCCAAGAATGACGTTCTCCTTAGTAAGCAAAATTAAAAGTAGAGTGTTGAAATGAAATTTCTATCTATGCTAATTCGATACCTGTTTTTTTTTTTTTTTTTCTAAACAAAATACAAAACTGCCAAATATGTTCAGAGACAGATAGTTAAACGTTTACATTTTTACATTGTACTCTTTCACACCCTGTATAACACTGAAAATTGACTCACATTAAGCCATTAATACAAGAAATAATGAAATTTCAGGAAGTTCATTTTTAAAAATCTGCTAAGGCGTTTACGAGATACAGTCTCCTACAAATGACAATTAGGTGTATCGACAATTTATATTTGATGCACCCTAAGGTTGAGAAATCAACTTTATGGTCCGCCTATAGTTTTCCTTTTTTGTCGTTTTACTCAAATCGCGTATCGCGACTTTTGAGGAAAAAGCAGAGCAGTATTACCAACGATACTAAACATCGAACGAAGAACACGACCATGTGTTTTACTTGCGCTGAAATATCGAGTTTCATAGGAGTTTCCTTTTTCCAAAGTGATCCCATCTATACCTTGGTAAGTCAAAGAAATAAAATTATAAATATTTATACGATTTATAAATAGAATTTATAAACAACTAATTAAACGCCAAGTGAATCGGCTTCTCCATTAAAACAGTCCACTCCATTTTTTCGGGACCGAACCAAGTACAAGCACTGCTTGTATTAGTCTTTAATTGGTTAAAGTTTTGTCTGCATCAGGATTACGTCATAATCCGTAAGTATAATAATAATAATAATAATAACTTTATTTAGAATATATAACGGTACATACAATAGTGTATAATTACATATAAAATTGTTTGTAAATAAATAAAGTTGGTAGAGACTCTGGAAGTGTATAAAACACTTGTGTCGAGCTCATAGGAAAAAATTGGGTTCGTTAAATTTATATATATATAAATCAAATAATAATAATTATTCTAAAACTAAAAATATAAAAATGACATTAAAATAATTATATAAATGGAAAAAAAGAATGTGTGAGAGAAAGGTTTACAGTTATTAATCGTCTATAATGTAAAAATTTTAAGATCAATAAGATTGTGGAATTTTTCTCTTGGTAAGTTAATAATGAATTTTTTTAAAAGTTTTTTAAATATGGAAATACTATTAATTTCTTTGATTGTTTCAGGGATTGTATTGTACATAGTCGGAGCCAAGAAGACATATGACTTTTGTGTGATTGTCATTTGCATTTGAGGTACCCTACTATAATTTTTTCTTCGAGTGTCGTAGGTGTGTATTAACTCCACAAAATTAGCGGTTTGGTGGTGCCTAATACATACATTATAATAATATAATTGTCTTATATCTAACATTTTTGTATCTTTATATAGTTTTTCAGTTGAGTATCTAGAGTTTTTACCTAATATTAGTTTTAAAAATTTTTTTTGTATGATTTCTACTGGTTGTATGTGAGACTTTGCGGCCGCTCCCCAGCATGTTATTCCATATCGCAAGTGACTTTCCACGAGAGCATAATAAAGGACAAGTAGCTGTGGCACAGGTAATATTTTTTTTAAATATCGAAATTTATATAAAAGGAATTGTAGTTTTTTTATTAATTGTTTTATATGATCTATCCATTTAAGGTTTGAGTCGATCGTAACTCCTAAGTATTTTACTGTTTTTACAGCTTTAATTACATAAGTTTCTTTGCAAGGAATTTCAAGATTGAAGGATGGACAATCACAAACACTAGGACTTATAGCTAAGAAATTAGTTTTATCTAAATTAATTGTTAAAAGCTTATGGTCCATCCAGTTTTTTACATTTAAGAAGTCAGTTTCTGCTTTAATTTTCAGTTCGTACCAATCTTTTGCCTCATAAAAAATAACTGTATCATCAGCGAAACCGATTATCTGTCCCGTACTAGTTAGGGAAAATAAAGAATTTATATATATATTGAAAAGTGTGGGCCCTAGTACGGTACCTTGTGGAACACCATACTCAATTGAATGAGGGCTACTTGATACTCCATTTATTCTTACTCTCTGCTGTCTATTTGATAGATAGCTTTCAAACAATTTTAGAGGTGTACTTCTTATCCCTATGTCTTCGAGAGAATTGAGTCATTTAAGTGAGGAATACATTTTGGATAAGAGGGTTAGAATAGCATCTTGAGTAGACTTTTTCTCGCGGAAGCCGAACTGCCTGTTTGAAATAATATCGTATTTCGTTAAGTAAGATGTTAAACGAGAGTGTACAATTTTTTCAAACAATTTGGACAAGTGAGTAATGAGGGATATTGGTCTATAGTTTTCGACGCACAATTTATCTCCTTTCTTGTAAAGAGGTGTAACAATAGATTCTTTAAAATCTGTAGGCCATACTCCACACTCCAAGCATTTATTAAATAAATATGCCAGTGGTGTAACAATATGCTCAGATATTTGTTTAAGCGTTTCTGCACGGATGTTATCGATCCCTGGTGACTTTTTGTTTTTCAACTCTTTAATTGTTTTTGTTAATTCCACAACATCAGTAGATCTTAAGAAGAATGAGTTTTGAAGAGTTTTTGTTTTTATTGAATAGTTAGGATTTTTTTTAATTTTATTTGCTAATTTTTTACCTGTACCAGAAAAGACGCGATTAAATTCGTTAGTAATATCTAAGGGTTCGGTTATATATTTTTCATTTTCTATCTTTATTGATTCTATTTTTGTATTATTAATTTTTGTTTTACTTACCTCATTTACTATTTTCCACAATTGATTGGAATTATTAGAGTTATTGTCTATTTTGTTCTTATAGTAAGCAAATTTAGCCTTTTGTATTAGAGATGTTAATTTATTTTTGTAATTGTTATATTCGTGCTTTAAATTGATATTATTGGGATCCTTTAGCAGAGACTTATACATCGAATTTTTTTTGTTTACAGAATTCAGCAAGCCATTAGTAATCCATGGAGTAAGTTTCATTTGTGTTCTGGAAATTTTTTTAGTAACTGTGCATTCGGCTATTGTTTGTGATAATGTAGTTATAAACTCGGATACTGCTTCTGTTATACTGTTTTTTGTATAAATATTTAACCAAGAGTTATTGCTTAAAATAGAATTTAGTTTTTTATAGTTTATATATTTTTTATGTTTTTCAGGGCTCTGTTTAGATCTATTATTATTTGTTGGGAAGACTATTTGTAAAACTGTAGTGTAGTGATCGGTGATTGTTGATTTAATAACTATGGGTAATATATTATTTAATACATCAAAATTAGTTTTAGTAAAAATATGGTCGATGCATGATTTCATGTTTCCCTGAACTCGCGTTGGGACATTAATAGTTGATACATACCCAAATTGGTTCAATATACTTAAGTATTCGAACACATGATTTTCTGTTTTATTTTTTGTATCTAAAGTGTCTATGTTTATATCTCCTATAAAAATATTGTAATCAATCACCAATTTATCATGATCTTCGAGAAGTTCTTGAAGTGATATGTTAAAATTATCTATATTAGTGGCTGGTGATCTATACAGAGCTAAAATATTTATATTTCGACCGCTGCAGTTTATTGTAATATTTAATAAATTAGAGTTATAGAATTTCTCTATTTTCGATGTAAAAGATAAATGTGATTTTATATAAACTATAACCCCATCATTCTGGTTGTATCGGCCCTCATTGTAAACTAAATCGTAACCATGAAGTGTAAACAATGATGTATCGAGTACTTCTCTTGTCTCGGTGAGTACAATACAATCTACCTGGTCATCTAGACTAGTCAGAAATATTTTGAATTCATCCAAGTTTTTTTGTATACTTCTAATATTCATATGAATTATTTTAAAGTTTTCATTATTATTTACCTTCAATATTTCTTTACATTCTTGTGACGTATTGAGTATATACGTTTCAACCTTTCTCGCCTCAAACTCTCGAATATATTTATCCATTCTAAAAATATTTAAAATTTTAATTGTACAACCTAAATAAATTAACAGGTAAAATTTAAAACTACAGTTACTAGATAATTCTAATCTAGACTATCACTAGACTATCTAAATAAAATTCTCAGTTTACTAAAATATTAAAATCGTATTATAATCCAGCAAACTATGTATATGAAAATAAATTCTAGCAGAAATTATTTAATCGGCATATTACTATTACTACTTGTTACTACTACTTGAATTAGATCTTAATCCTCGTCCAGATCCAGTGTTTATATTTTTGTTTAGAAACAGCTTGCCGACTAGTGGTGATTGATTTTGATTTTTACTTCGTGTTTCTTTTACATCTGTCGGTTTATTTTTATTTTTATTTTGGACTTTTGTTTCGTTTCTTCTTGATTCTACGATTTGTTCCTTTTTCTTTGGTTGCTCAGCTTGATCAACTTGGCTACATTCACTCTCAGATTCGACGTCTCCTGTTTCAAGATATGCAACTGCTTTTTGTTTTTCAATTGTTGGTGTAGTCGGAGCACTACTCACTTGCCTTTCTTCCAAAGTTCTTTCTTGTTCTTCAAGTTCATCAACGGTGAAAGGTCTGTCAGCAATAAATAGCTTGTTTCCCTTAATATACGACTTCACATTCGGGTTTTGTCTGGCTTTATTTAAAAATGACCTAAGTTTTTTATTTTCCGTTCTTTGATCGTAGGTAAGATCACTAGAAATCGATACTCTAGTTCCTTTTAATTTTTTGCAGTTTTTAAGCACCTCTAATTTTTTTGTAAATGTTATAAATTCAACTTTAATTGCGGAACCAGATTTTAGTGGATATACGTTATTAATATCAGTGACATTAATTTCCACACCTAGTAAGTTTTTTATTTCTTGTGAAATATACGTTGGGGAAAAATTTTGCGAATCCAATCCAAATATTAGAATATTGTTTCTCTTAATTTTTCTTTCCAATACTTCAACTCTATTTGTTAATATCGTATTTTCAACTTCTAAGTTATTAATCTTGTCCTTCAAGCCTTCTATTTTTAATGCTAATCTAACTTCTGATGCTTCAATAAAAGATTTTATTTCATTTTTGCTTTTTTCAATCTCCTCTCGTAGTAATTGTAATTCATCCATAATTTATTTAAATTTAAATTTGCCAATGATAATTCGTCGTGTATGGTCTGCCTTAATTCCAATGTTTTGCGTTTTTATGCAAACAAGTTTGATATTGAGATGGTATTCTGGGTTTGGTATATCTGATTATTTATTTTCTAGGACAATTTCTGTGAATTTGTATGAATTTTTATCCAGAATTGTCATAAAACTTTTATATTTTACGATGGTATAATTTTCAAAAAATATCAGTAGTTATTTACATACCAAATCAACTATTTCGAAAGGAGACACAACTTAACAGACTTAACTTAACGGCGGCCACACACATGATTAAGTACCTATTTAGTATTTTAGGAAAATTAACATTTTTCGATATTTTCAAAAAAAGGCAAAATATTGAATAAAAAAAAATCATATTATTGTGACGCATGGCTAAAATCATAGTTTAATTTTTGCAATTATCTATAGAGTAAAGTAGCTAATTTATTGTTTCCTTTACAAATTTCTCAAAGGTCATAGAAATAAATAATTTAGGGTAACATGAGGTTAACTGAACACTTGCGTACATCTGTCATGTCATTGTTGGTAATGGCCTCTACTTTTGGAAGTTCAGTGACTTGCTAACAGATGTCACTATAAGTTTATTAATAAATTCTAAAATATTACGAATAAAGCGATCATAACCTAAAATAATTTTAGTAGCGGCTATGTAAATTTTCGACCTCCCAGATATTTTGTGCCACATGCCGAAATCAGTGATACACCCAAAATCTTAGTGGATAGAACTTAAGCGTGAGTACTTTACTATTGATTACCATTATTGCTAAACCTTATGCTGCTTCGAAATTATTTGTTTATATTTTTTACATATACAACAGGTTATCTGGACACAAGTCACAACAGGTTAAATGAACAGGTGTCCAGTTAACCTACAATTTGTAAATTAGCGATTTTGGTAATTTTTTGTTTGTTTTTCTTTTCAGAACCAATTGTTTCAGAATTATGCCACGCATCAGGGCACGCACGATCAACAACAGGTCATACTCTGCCGAACTAGGAAAGCAAGCAGTCCAAGAAGTTCTGGAAAAAGGTAGTTCGGTGAGAAGTGTTGCCATGACCCTAAATATACCCAGAATTACCTTGAAAAGATACGCCGATAAAGCTCGAGATAAAGACATAAATTCCATTAACTTTCGACCAAACAATGAGCATCTAATGGTTTTTTCGCAAGAGGAAGAACTTGTTTTAAAGAAATATATTCAACATGCTTGCAATATTCACTACGGTTTATCAAGCAAACAAACTGGCACTCTAGACTACGAATACGCAGTGGCTAACAACAAAAGTGTTAAAGACAGTTGGATCAGAGAAAGTATGGCAGGAAGAGAATGGATGGTTAGCTTTATGAAGAGACACAAACTATCATTAAGAACCCCAGAACAGACCAGCATGAGTAGAGCAACAAGCTTCAACAAAATAAATGTTGAAGCTTTTTTCAAAAACCTTCTAGAGGTAAAAACGAAATTTAACTTCGAGATCGAAGACATCTATAACTTGGATGAAACCGGAGCAACTACTGTTCACAAGCCGCCCAAAATACTAGCCACAACAGACCAAAAAGGCGTGGGCCAAATAACTTCTGCTGAACGAGGGACATTGGTTACAGTTGTGGGTATTATTGGCGCTACAGGCAGTTACGTACCGCCGTTCTTTATATTCCCTCGTGTCCATTTTAAGGATAACATGTTACACGGAACTCCACCTGGGATAAAAGGCGCCGCTACTCCATCTGGATGGATAAACAGCAGTTTATTTCTACCTGTTTTACAGCACTTTGCTCAGCATGAAAGACCGTCCAAAGAACACCCGAAGTTGATCCTACTTGATAACCACGAAAATCATTTGAGTATTGCTGCACTCAATTTCGCAAAAAAAAATGGCATAATTCTCCTAACTGTGCCCCCACACTGCAGCCACAAGCTTCAACCTCTTGACGTTGCAGTTTTCGGTCCATTTAAAAAGTTTTATAATAATGCTTGTGACAGGTGGATGGTAAATCATCCTGGATAGACGATTACAATATATGAAGTCGGTGGTCTCGTAGGAGAAGCTTTCCTACAGTCTTTTACTCCGAAAAATATTTGCAGTGGATTCAGGGCCACCGGCATAGAACCATTTAATGCCGACATTTTTCCTGAAGAGGCTTTTTTATCATCGTATGTGACAGACAGACCAAACCCCGAACAATGTCAATTATCCCAACCCCAAACGGAAGAAATACCTGCCAAACCGTCACCAATGACAATAGAACCAACACCTGGTCCTTCAAACGAGAAATTAAACTTAAACCAAAACGAACAGTGTCCTGGAACTTCTAAACTAATAACACCTCTACAAATTCGTCCCTTTCCAAAAGCTGCTCCAAGAAAAATGGCAACTAGGCGTAAGATAGGAAAATCCTTGATTCTAACCAACACTCCCATCAAAGAAAGTCTAGAAGAAGAGGCTAAAAATCATGAAGATAAGAAAAATAAACAACAAAAAGTAAATGAAACCAAAAGACAAGCAGTAACGAAACGTATTTTGGAATCTAGCTCCTCTGCCAGCGAAGAAAATATAAGTTATCACGAAAGTTCAGATTCACCAGAGGATTTTGACGATTACAATGAGATATCCAGTGATGTTTTAGAGGGAGACTATATTATAGTAAAAGTTTTTGGAAAAACTGCTATAAACTTTCGACATTATGTTGCTAAAGTTCGTAAGCAAATGCTCAATGGTTACGACGTAACTTTTCTGAAACGTTATAACTCAACCAACAAATTTATAGATGAAAATGAAATGGGTTTCGTATCCAAAGAAGATGTTGTTTTGAAATTACAACCTCCAATTAAAAGTAGCAGCGCTCGCTTTGCAAACATGACATCATTTTCCATTGATTTCAGTGATTTAAATTTCACAGTTTTTTAAAATTTTCTGATATTTTAGCTAATACATTTTTCCTTATGTAAGTTTCATTATTTTTTTCAAACCTCTTATATATTTTCAAGTATTTATATTATTTTAAAGATATGTTCAATTAAACTACCCATATGTTCAATTAACCTACCCATATGTTCAATTAACCTACCCACATGTTTCAGTTAACCTGAACCATATTGCAGGAATGCAAAAAATAAAAAAAATAGGCTTCTTTTAATAAACTGTGTGTAGCTGTATTTTTTTTTCCATTGTTATATGATTATATGATTATATGCCCTAGACAAAATTTTGGTCTAAGCTTTCATACCGGAATAACAATTTAAATATTTCCATCAGATGGTTCAGTTAACCCCATGTTACCCTACACCAATGTGGCAAATGCAGCGAATGTCAATGAAAACTATCCACCCTAAATGAAAAAATACAAAAAGTTAAAAATCATACAGGGTAGCAAAAAAGTCGGAACAAGTTATTTTCTTTGAAACAAATGAATGATAAAATGCGTACATGGACAAGCATATACAATAGTTAGTTCTGAGTGTATTTGCGCCATTTATTTTGCACCCGTCTTATACCTGTTATGAAACGACAACAATTAGCAGGTCGTGCCCCAGGTATATATTGAAAAGCGTTATATAATAAAACCGATTTGGTTTTTATTCACGCATTTTATGTGAAACCAACAGTACATATTTTTCCGTTAACCGTGTATTAATCCATCAAGTTAATGTTGACAAAATCACCCAGACAATAGGAATGTGCACGAGCTTGATCGAGCAGGCTCGGTTCTTGCTTGTATTGCTCGAGCGGAGTTTCGAACAGTACGACCAGTCCGATGCCCGAGCGGCTCTTGTATAATATTCGGCTCGAGCGCCTCGCGTATCGGCTCGGCTCGAGCCTCGAACGATCCGAGTGTTCCGTACTCCGAATCATTCGAACTCTCGGTAATGAACTTATCGAGTAATTTGTCCATACCTAGTTGCATATTATTTAATAAAATTAATAAAACCTCGATTGTCCCTTAGTGTGACTCTGTAAAAGCAGCCTCGTCAGAGAGATCACGTGTACAAGGTGTGATAATGTTTTCGAGCACTCCATTGCTTAGATGGACCGAGTTTATGACTGGTTACTTATTCGAAATATCAAATAATTTTCATTTATTCGAATGAAAAAAATCCTATATACTTACTGTAAACGTAAATGAAGTCAAAAACTTATTCTTATCACACTTATATTACGGGGACCGAAACACATTAATCACTTTTCACCACTAAATTTAATGTTGAATGATTAATTCAGAGTATGGAACGCTCGGATCATAAGAGACTCAAGCCGATCGAGCCGTACCGGTACGCGATGCGCTCGTATTGATCGGAGCTGCGTTGTAGCGTGCTCGAGCTGAAATTTTTCGAGCTTGATCGCGAGCGCTCGAACTTTACAAGCTCGTGCACATCCCTACCAGACAACACACCAAATCCCAAAGATATCCACAAAATATCTTTTGTGGATATCCAATATATCCACAGGATATCAAATATCCCGTGGATTTAATATGGATATCCAAATGTCCGTCTATATCCAGGATATAGAATATATCCTATGGATATCCAACAAAATATCTAATGGGTATCTCCCAGACAATACACGAAATCCCAGAGATATCCACATAATCTCTTTTGTGGATATCCAATATATCCACAGGATATCATAGATATCCACTGGATCTAATATGGATATCCAAATGTTCGTCTATATCCAAGATATAGAAGATATTCTATGGATATCCAGCAAAATATCTAATAGGTGAAAATCAGCATTTCAGTAGCATAACATCAGAACTCCCTGTATTTTTAATTTGGTATATACACAAATACAAAGTTTACTATTCTAGTGTTAACTATTTTTAATGCTACACAGCATAGGTATAGCATGTAGGGTGGAAAGAGTATCATTTTATTTTTACAATTAAATATACACCATATACACATCACGTTATACCTCCAATTAATTAATACAGTGTTCCATTTAAAAAATTGAGAAAATCGTAACCTCACGTTTTGACACACCCTATATATAACAGAAAATGAGTGAATTCAATTAAAATTGTTTGACGATGTGAAAACAATCCGCAGGGCGTTTTGCTTTAAAAAGTATATATTTGGTCAGCACTTCTTTTATGAACCAACCTGTATATTTAAGAACAATTGTTAAATATGGTCATACAACTTTAATAAAAATTTATTCGTATTTCCAATATTAAAACAGCTATCGATCAATTACACACTGATGGGACATTCTGTAGCTGTGTTATTGGCTAACATATTGGTATCACTGTATAGAGAAATTTATAAGGAATTCTATGCTAACATAATATATAGGGTGTTGCATTTCCATAATTCAGTAAATTGAACTTAAAAGAAGTAACGTTAAGGGCTTTCTGCCCCCAAATAAAGTAGGTGCCATTAAGTCTATGTATAATTGGATGCCACAAATAGATAAAATGTTTTACGAGAACGTTTTTTCCAAAATGGCCCAAGAAACAAAAAAGAAGTGATTATTTTGTCAAAGTATTTTAGGTGTATGTAACATTTCCTTACTTTTTCGTTTTATTGTAAAGTTACAGAGTTGTATGTCATTTAGTTTTTCTTTTCAAAATATATGTAAAAAACAAAATTGTATTTTTATTTTTCAACAAAATTATTTATTTACATTATAACATTTAAGAATAGAAAATAAACATACGATATCTATGATTTTCGTAGGTCAAAATATTGATTATCGATTTTCTTCGTTTTGTATTCTTGTTTCATACGACTATGTAATACCCAGGCAGCGTAGAGTAGAAAACTTTTTGATTTGATAAGTGTACATTTTTGTAGTATCGTTAATTACACAGATCAAAAATCATTTTATATAGTTTATAGTGTGTAATGCTCGCATTCCGAATTAATAAAAGCAAAGTATTTATGCTATTATTAGTCACATTACGTTGATCTTCTGATAAATCGCCTTTTACTGGTAATTTATTGCTTCTTAAGTACGTTAACAACTTTAAATAACTTCCCGTCACATTTACATCGATATCTTTGGACATTTTTTAACTTTCGTTGTTTTTATAGTAAGTCAGTAGCGTAGAGAGGATATTTTATGGAAATTAAGTTCATTTTTCAATATTAATAAAAATTTCCTTTATCTGTTTTTGAAAAGATAGCTTAAATAATTATTCGCATATAAAATGTAATACATGGTGACACACCGAAAACTTCCCACCCTGAATATCTTCATTTCAGTAAATAATAGGAAAAATCGCAGAACCCGTCAATTTTATTTTCAAGTGGTACACCTACAATGAATACTTTTAACACTCGTGCTTCAACTTTCGAGGAGGGGTAGATGTTACCCTTAAAATATTAAATGGGAAAGGGGGACAAGTGGTACATCCCCAGCAGGTTCCAAAAAATTGCGTTTAAAAGTTACAGAAGTTGGAACGTGGTTGCACTGAGATTCTCGGTTTTCATGTTAGTATTTAAACAATAATAATTATTGTATTGGGTATGCTTTTAGCAGACATGGTTAGAAGATTAGGTGGCACCAAACTTTTACATTTAGAAGTAAAGTAATAGTAAAATTTCGATGGCAATTAATTAGACTGCATTTATCAAATGATGATTTTTTAATTCTTATCGTTGAAGTTCCCATTTTTGCTATTTATATTTTTTTAAGTATTGAAATAGCGTCTTTTTGTCAAGTAAAATAATTGTTTAGTAAATGTTGATCATTTAGTATTAGTATTCTTAATCCAGTTTTACTTGTTGTGCTGTTCAGAGATACCGTTAATTAAATGAATAAACTGCAAAAATGGTTTACTCTCTACAGAATAGAATCGAAATGATTTTAGTATGGTTGGAAAATGAGCACGAAGGGCAGCATTTCTTTTATATGAAAGAAATCCTAATCATAATGTAAGTCACAGGCGTATTTTCGATTTGGTAGCAAAATTTTTGGAAACTAATTCGGTGAAAAATAGGAAAATATATAACGGAAGAGTACTAAATGAAGAAGCTCAAACTGGGGGTTTGGGAACATTTGTTGCAGTGACAACTAGTTCCATACGACCAGTAGCAGAACAGACGAGAATATCATGCGAGACCGTAAGAAGAGCACTGAAAATGTATAAATTTCATCCCTATAAAATGCAGATACTATAAGAGATTTACGAAGATGATTTTGATAGAAAAATAGAGTTTTGTGAAACCATGTCTGATCAAGTCAACGCCAATCCTAATCTGCTGAATGTCTGTTTCAGCGATGAATCTTCATTTTTTCTTAATGGCAAAATGTTAATAAACAAAATTGTCGGTACTAAAATGACGAACACCCGCATATTATTCGAGAAGGGCATACCAACGTTCCACAAAAAGTTAATGTTTGGTGTAGTATTCTTGGAAATAAAACTATTGGTCCTTTATTTATTGAAGGAAACTTGACAGGCAAATGTACCTTAATATGCTTAAAGAGAATATTGGTTCTCTTGTAACTCACGAGCTAGAAACTCAAACTGATGCAGAAGATAATTTAGTTTTACAGGAGAATCATTTCCAGAAAGATGGTACTATTGGCGATTCAAATTAATTTTCGCGCGCCTGTCATTTGTCATCTATAAGTAGGATGTTTGTTTATTTACATGTTTTTGTTTTGGGCGGATTTTGTATTTGTGATTTTTTTAACTGTTTTTAGATAATATTCTCATTGTAATAGTGTTTTTGAGTTTCATTTATTGTTAATTTAAGTTTAAGTCTCGTGCTTTCGTCATAAATATAATATTTATCATGTGTATGACTTAATTTGTTGGAAATATTCACCTGTTGGTTGCTACAAGAACATCTAGAAATATGTATTCACTAAACCCAGGACATGTTTTATTATGTGGTTTAAAGGACATTTCAGGTACCACACGTTTATTATGGATGAACTTATTTAAAAATCTTACTAGACTTATTCTTATATTATGAAGTGAATCATGTAGTACTTTGTATACATGTAAATGGCAATAAAACCGTCAAAAAATAAGATTACAGTTTGATTCTAAACAAAGTTTTGTAAAATTTCAATATTGTGAATTTGTAGATATCCATTTATCGTAAAAAATAAAATTTTACGACTTGTACTTGGAAAATAATGAATAATTCAGTTTTAATTTTGACATTAACACTATATAGATTGAAATTTTCTGGGGACTTTTTCGCATATTTCATTTTTAATATAAACACTATCACATGCTATAAGAAATAAACATATTTAAAGCTAAAAAGTAAGAAAAAACTCGAATTGTAATTGATACAAATTAAAATGTAAACAATGAACAGGAACGCCAATGTTGCCAAATGATGAACTGATTTTAAAACAAAATTAATAAATGAACTGAAATATAAAAAAATCAATATAATAAATCGGTTTTATAAAAAAATCCTTAAATAAATATAGATTATGATAACATATTACCATACACAAATTTTGATTCTTAAATAAAAGGTCTTATCCACTTCTTCAAGAGCTAAAATCCGACGACGTAGCGAAGTTTTGCTACTTCTGGCAACAGTGAACGATATCCTACTTATACGGACCTTCTACAAATTTCCTCCAGAGGGCGTATCACTTAGCTTGAATTGCGAATATCTCATTTTTTTTCTTCCCGTCCGACAGTGGTTAAACGAGAGTTTCTCAGACAGATTGGCAGAAGGGGAGCAATTGAATGGCCTTCAAGATCATCTGATTTAACTCCCTTAGATTTTTTTCTTTGGGGACACCTTAAATCCGTTGTTTATGAAACACAACCTGCTGATATTGATGATCTTAAAAGGCAAATTACAGCAGCATGCCGGTCAAGGAGTTCGGAAACCGACTTTATTACTGTTTACAATATAATTTTACAATAAATTTTGAACAGTTTTAAAAATAGTATACAGGTAGATCCTTTGTATTTTATTTTAGTTTTACTCTATTTCGGTCTGCCAGTATTCTTAGTTCTTCGATGCATTCCCATACCAGCCTCGACGTAACTTTCTGACTCGATATGGCCTCAAGTGCCGCTTGGCTGGCTGTCTGACATTATTTGAATATGCTGATTTTCGACATTGATATGCTCCCAGCATTACCTCCTTGTTTTCCAGTGTGTTCTTCACCCCTTTTATTAATTGATGGAGAGCTGTTTCAGTTGATTTCCCTGCACTATAGGCGTATTGGTCTTGGTATATTGGCCTCTGAACCAATATCTTGTCTCTAATATGCCTATCTAGTAGTTTTTTCAAAGTCTTAAGTACAAAGGACAAGACTTATTGGTCTTAGGGACTTTGCTGTTTCCTGTTTTATTTTCACAGGTTTTGGCATAAAAGTTACCCTAATATTTCTTCAAACTTTTGGTATGTGTCCAAAGGCCAGGCAACTTCTGAGTATGTTACAGAGTCTGCTGTATACAATATCAGGACATTTTTGTAACATTATTTGATAAATCCCGTCCATGCCCGGTGATTTATATGGTTCGAATGAGCTAATTGCCCATTTCAGTTTACCATAGTTCACCACTTGTTTGGCTATCCTCCAATCTTCCCAGTTGGCTTCCAGTCCGTTTAGATTCCGGTTAGCCGGTGTGTGTGGTATGGTTTGTGCACCAGGGAAGTGAACCCAAAAGAGTTCCCTTGTTGTTTCCTTCCCTGTGATTGTGTACTCCCCCAGTTCATTCTTAAGGGTGTTTATCGTGTATTGTGTGTCTTTTGAGAGAATTTTTTGGAGCCTGGCACATTGTTGAGTGCCTGCTATCTCCTCACAGTGCCTTCTCCAAGACTCTCTTGACTTTTCGTAAGGCTATGTTGTAATAGGTACTATGGTTCTATATAGTTCCCATTGGCCGGTTATTTTAGCCTTATTAAATTTTTGTCTCACCTGTTTCCTAAGTATAGCAAGGTCATAATTCCACCATGGAACTTTCCTGATAGAGTTCCTTGCTATTAAGGGACATGTATCGTTGAAAGCCATTTCTAGGTGGGTTGTTGTTCTTATCGTCTTTTTCATCTTCGGAAGTTTCTCCAGGGAAGCACTGTATGCCTCCCAGTCTATTTTCCTGGGATTCCGATAAGTTTCTTTTGCAATATTACCTTTAATATTGAGGTTTATGTGTCTGTGATCTGATAAACTCTCTTCGTCAGACACATGCCAGTCTGTAACAAAATTACTCAATGCTATTGTTACATCGAGTACCTCCTTTCTGTTTTTTGTTATAAAGGTCGGTTTATTGCTTACATTTGTTATTTCTAATTTATTTGCCATAATAAATTGTAGTAAAGACTCACCTCTTTCGTTGGTATCGGTGCTCCCCCAGATCCTGTTGTGTGCGTTTGCATCACAGCCAATGATCATCTACATTCCGTTGCGCCTGTAGAATCTCACCAGCTCCTCCATTTCTCTGGTAGGTGTTGCTTCAGGATTGTCTGAAGGTAGATATGCCGATCCGAGTATTACCTTCTTCGGTTCATTTCCTGCATCGATATTGATTCTGAGTGCTGTCAAATCTCTGGAATAGAAATTAGTTAACGGCAGTATTTTTATGCCTTTTTTGACAATTATGCAGGTTCGAGGGGTGTCTGGATCTGTCATATATTAATTCTCCATCCAACCCTCCTAAACCTCTTATTGTACCGTGTCTAATCCACGGTTCTTGTACCAGGGCCACTGTAAGTACAGCCTTACAGTGCTGGAGGTTGATCTGGATTATCCTGATCCTCGCCAGGCCGCCTTAGAACCCTTCCTAGCTTATAATAGGCCCGGAATTGTTACCTTCGTCAATTGAAAAGGCTAGGAGTTGCCCTCCCTTTTCAATTTTCCTGCTCATTAAAAGCCAGTCCGGCGTCTTCAGTTCCGTTTTCTGGAGCTAAAGAAGTCCCCTGACTTTGCTATACCTTAAAGGAATTTCTCCGCTTTCTGCTAACAATGCCTAAACGAGTGGATTTCATGCAACCTGTAGTAATCCTTGATATTGTAGTTGGTCAAGCTTCTCAGTTTTAGTAGTGAGGCTCAGAACTTGACATCCATATTCAAGGTGACTTAAAATGTATAATATTCTGTGTTTTTGGATCACCTCCACACCAAGTACCACAAAGAGCTCGTATAACATTTAGGTTTTTACTCACTTTTGTCTCTAAATAATTGATATGAGCAATCCGTTTTAAATTTTTATGGTTAAACATACATAGTATTTATTAGTATCAGACCAATGAATAGTTTCATGGTTAATTAAAATATTTGGAGTAATAAATCTGGTTTGACCTTCTGTAAATAGAATAGCTTTAGATTTATTTGATGACAATTTAAAATTATGGTTAACAAACCAATCTTGGAAGACAATAAAAAACTCATTTATGTTTATCTACATTAACTCTAGTTTTTATGCAAATTCCGCGCTTTTTAAAAGCCGCAGAAAGAATCGGATTTATACAAAAATAGACCGGGTAAAAGATCCTCGTTTGTACGAAAAATAAGTGGAGGACTTTTTTTTTTTTAGAAATGGTCACAAAATTTGGACCTGATTATATAAAAATGCTCTATCGTCACGGTTGCCACGCTTTTCTTTTTGGAAATGTGGCAACCCTATTAACTGAGCATAAATAAATAATGACGTGTTTCAGGGTTTTTACTATACAGGGTGTTATTGAAATACACGTACATATTAAAATGGGGAATAGTATGTAATGACCAAAAACGATTGGCACCAATTTTAACTTCAAATTCTAAAATTTAAATATTGGGGAAGAGTCCCCTTTTCCGACCTACTAGTTTCCATATTTAAAGAAGTAAAATAAATCGAAATTGAACTTACTCATAGAAATTGCACTGTTGCTGTAGCAAAACCAATTAATTCAAAATAAAGTTTATTACAGTAATTGTTCAAAATGCCGTCTATTATTATTTACACACACTTGCAATCGTCTTTCCAAAGAACTTTGAACATTAGAAATTAGTCTTGGATTTTGTCGTAGTTCCTCGGCTACCGCATTAACTTTATTGGTTAATTGTTCAACACTATTAATAGGTTCATTATAAACCAGTTGTTTCATGTTACCCCAAAAAAAATCGCATGGATTTAAGTCCGGAGATCTCGGAGGCCACTTAGTAGGTCCATTTCTGCCTATCCACTTTTGAGGAAATCTAATGTTCAAAAACTGCCGTACGTTTAAATCAAAGTGAGGAGGAGCGCCATCTAGTAGGTACCACATCCGTTGCCTTAATTATAACGGTATCTCTTCTAGGAGTACTGGCAAAATATCTTCTAAAAAGTGGAGATATCCTGGCCCATTTAATCTGTTCGGGAGAACATAAGGCCCGATTAAATACTGATCTATTATGCCAGCCCAAACATTTATTGAAAATTTTCTTTGATGCCCAGTTTCCCTAATGGCGTGAGGATTTTCATCACTCCAAATATGCGTATTGTGCGTATTGAACACGCCATCACGAGTGAATGAAGCCTCGTCAGTATACAATAATATTTTTAGAAAATCAGGAATATCAACACATTTTTGAATCATCCATTCACAAAACTCCACTCTCTTTTCTTCATCACCTGGATATAAGGCCTGGACTTTTTGGATGTGATAAGGATGTAAACCTTGTTCTTTAAGTGTCCGCCACACAACAAATGAGGACACTCCAATTTCAAGACCTAGTCTTCTACAACTTAATTGAGGCCGGTTTTCAACAGCTTCCAATATTTCTTCTTTAGCCGCCAATGTTCTTTGTGTTCTTGTTCTCCCTCGATCTGCATTGACACTCTCAAATTTTCCATGGTCTCTTAGATGCTGAACAGTTGAAATAAACGTACGACAGTCCGGAATTCTCCGATTTAAAACCGTTCGCGATACAGGATTTGTGCTTGCCGAGAATTTTCTCCAGCTGCCCCATAAACCAGCACTATATCCGTTAGTTCAATATTCGTAAATAGTGGCATCGTAAAAAAATATTTAAAAGTAATCGTAACAACACTTTTTACCAACTTGGAAATGACGCGCTCGTGTTAGCCAGATTCGTAAATCAACTAAAATTTTAATAATCTATAGTTTCAAAAATGTATAGTTTAAAAACAATCATTTATCAAATATTCTAGTTTTTTGATAACGAGGGTAGTAAAAACCAGTCTTCGGAAATAGAAATTAATTCGAAAATCTTGGCAACATGGTTATTTCTTACAAGACTAGTTTTCTTATCATCTGACAAAAACTTGCATATTAATTACTGTTGATGTTTAAAATAGGTAAATAAACCTAATTTATATAGGTCATCCTCAACATATCAGTGAAGTACGTTTGTTTTAGAATTAATTTTCAAAAATTAATAACTCCCTTAATAAGGGGTATTTTTAAAAAATAATATTTTTCTACATTCAGTGGGGATCTGCGCAATACCCAGTTTTAATATGTACGTGTATTTCAATAACACCCTGTATAGTTTTAAGTCGTCAGCAAAGAAAAAAATGTAAAGTATATTAATAAATATAAGGAACAATTAGTGGTCCCAAGTTGGATCCTTATAATACATCTGAAGTGGCTAGATATATTAGTGATTTAAACCCACCATACTCTACAAATTGAGCGCGTCTAAAGTTTTATAGCAGAGAAAAGAGGCGATGACAATCCTATACGCACCAATTTTGTTATCATTAAAAAGCAGTATTGAATTGGACCGTCGGTCTACCTATCAAAAGACCGGTAGGCCCTCGTTCAAGCAGTTTGCCCTCGTTTAGGCAGTGAACCCTTGAGAACAAGAAATGGGAAGAAACCCTCAGAAGAAGCAAATATTTTTTTTTTGCTCTTCAAGGACACTGTTAAAAAGCGATTAATTTAATCAATAGCTTTTCTAAAATCTGTGTAAATCACATCTACTTGACCTACTGAGTCGAGAACATCTGCAGTAAATAAAGTAAAGCAAGCTAAATTAGTAACTAGATTTTTTGGTCATGAAACCGTACTGCTCTTCTGTTTTTGACAGAAGCATAAATAAAGTCATACAAAATTATTTCAAAAAGTTTACAAAGGATAGCTAAGGGTCTATAATTTGAAATACAAGTTGAGTCACCATTTTTAAATACGGAATACATTTTTGTGGTTTACCATTTTGCTGGATATGAGTTAATTTTAGAATTATATTAAAGATAACAGAACGTTTATAAAATCCTTAACAAGGAAGCTCGGAATATTATCACAACCGGATATCATTTTGTTTTTAGTTTTTTTGAAGCAATAATTATATCAAATTCTGATATAATATGCAAACTTATATGAGAGGTAAAAATTGTATCTGTTGTAATTGAAAGATTAAAATGGTTAGAATGTAAGAAGACGCTGGAAAAGAAAGTTGCAAAGGCATTTACGATTGATTGAGAATTATCAAAAACATCACTCATATGTCAAACTTCCCGATATTCTTGATTTGCCACGTTTTATATTTACGTAAGACCAGAATTTTATTGGATCTTCATGGATCGCATATTCAGTGTTTTGAACATATACAGAACATATAAAAGACGAAAAGATTATAATATAAAGGTACGTTTTAGTTTTTTTAATTCTTCCTAGCTAGACCTTTTGCTTTATTGTTATTTATAATCTTTTTGTCTACACGTTAGTGCAGAGTGGTGTGGAAATGCTTAGAGGGACCGTCAACTTCAATATTATCCTTTGATCATATTGTAACTGTTTATCGTCAGCTCAGTGTACTGATATTGTTTTGGTCCTCAAGAAAATTTCAGGTGTGACAAAAAGTAGTAGCCTGAAAAAGCAAAATCAGGTAAATAAGGTGGATGGGGAAGGATTTGGAGCTTTAATTGCAGTAATTTTTTGAGTTATGAACTTGCAACAATTTTTGGCGTGGTAACACACTTAAGAGGCAGGCCCGACAGCACTAAAAAAATAGGATGAAGATATATAATTCTTGGCATTCTATATGATACTCTTCACACTTAACATACCCCCGCCCTTTTGATCCCTCATTTTTATTCATATTTTTTTTTCAGAATCAATAGGCTTCATCCGTTTAGAAAGCTTGATTTTCCTGAAGATTTCATGTTCTTATCGTTATTGGTGTTTGATTTCTATTTTTTGGTATTTCAACCCTCCTTAAGGGTTAACCCTCCATTTTGTTCTCAATTTTTTTTAAATCATATGCTTTGTCCCCATATAGAGCTTGATTTTTGCTAAAAATGTCAAGTTAATATTGTTTTTTCGTTTTTGAGTCAGGGTTTTTTTAAATATTTCAATCATACTTCATATTTATTTAGTTTTATTTTTCAAAATCAATAGGTTTCATTTCCTAATAAATCTTGATTTTTCCTAAGATTTCAATTTGATATCGTTTTTTGTTTCTGAATTAGGATTTTTTTTCAATATTTCAACTAGGAGTGGGCAAAATAATCGATTATTTTCAAATAATCGATTACTTGATTATTTTCGATTAACCGATTAATTATTTTGATAATCGCCCAGTCCTAATTTCAACCCCCCTTATCCCCAATGTTTAGTCAGATTTTATTTTAGAATCAATAGGCTTCATTGCCTTGTAGAGCTTGATTTTTGCTAAAAATTTCATGTTGATATCACTTTTATTTTTGATTTATGACTTTTTTTAATATGTCAACCCCTCTCAACCTCTCATTTTAATTCAGATTTTTTCAAAATCAATAGGCTTCCTCTTTTTATAGAGCTTGATTTTTACTAAACATTTCATGGTCAATATCGGACCGACGGACGGACAGATGGACAGAAGAAGCGATTGCATAATACTCTTCACAGACTATTATATGAAGAGTATAATAATAGATTACAATATGTGGGAAGGGGTCTTGGCCAGTGTTTTGCCCCGCGGCCCACCATGGCCCTCAGCGACCCTGCTTAGAGGAGAGGTCCCAGAATCAAAATTAAGGGATTATTATTTAAGAACAATGTCTAATCTTTTTTATATCCATTTAATATAATATCGTTTAAAGTGTATGTTTCTTAAATGTATGTCAAAACCATTCGAGTTGACTTCTCGAATTAAAAGTTTTTGACAGTTCTTATAAACGAGTTTTCAATCAGCTTTAAATAAGTTGAAAAAACTTTCAGGTATATTTCTAATGAACTGTAAGTAAGCTTATTTAGTTTTAAATACATAATTATGTCAAGCTATTCTTATATTACTGAATGATAATAAAATTTAAACTTTCTAGGTACTATATTTCTCTGCGTCCTGTTTATATTAATTAATTATCTTCCGACGAAAACAATGAAATTGTTTTAAATTCGATCTCTATTAATTCAACTCTGACCTAAACTCCCTTTCAATTATATATCCTACATTTTTATTGTGTAACATTATTGTACATCCGTTTAATTGTAAGTGTAATAGGAGGGTTATGTTGAGCTTATTATAGTGGCCCATGATATTTTGACAAAAATCTAATCGTGACATCTTACCAGTTTAACAAAATGTGACCGATCAAAAGGAAATGTATTTTAGCGTATTAATATTTTTGAAAATTGGGAAGGGATTGGTTGTACCTTCTCCAGAATTTGTTACTGTTTCGTATAACGAGGGTTTGGGGTTTCTAGTGATTAAAGATTGTGAATTCCGAGATTCGGCGGGTTTAATGAGGAAGTTTAGGTATCATTAGGAAAATGGCACTGAATAACACAGATAATAACTTTAATTAGCAACACCATTGCACAATACTACAAACTGAATACCAAACTTTAAAAATCTGATGTGTCCAACACATGACTTTCCTATCTAGTTTTTACAGGCTTTTTTCGGTTATTTTGTACAGCCTATTGTAGCACCTCTATAAATGTTTAGAGGATAAACTATAATATATACATTTTCCACATACATCTACCTCGAAACATTTTTCTATAGATTTTCATTGAAAACGAAAATAATGAAAAATTTTAATTTAGCACTTTTCCTCCAATTTTTCCATTACGGTCCATTTTAGAAAAATCATGTATAAACAAAAATTATAGAGATCGATATCGCAAACAACTTTTATTTCAACAATTTTCATAAAAATGGGAATTTTGCACATTTTGTCAAATTTCTCGAATACGGACCATTTCAGGAAATTTTGACATAAAGCAAAAATTATAGATAATAATATTAGAAATAACTTTTATTTGAACAATTTTTTTCTCCAAGCATAAATAACAGATATATTCCATAAAATATAAAAACGGCCCCCCATAAAGTATCCCCCAGATGTTCCGACTTTGTCCAAAATCTAATCATTTCACGTCAGGCCGAAATAAAAGTTTAAAATTTAATGTTTTTTTCTTTATCCGTTTTTGAGTTTTCTTCAAAATTCGAAATTTACACATTTTCTCAAATATCTCGAATATGGTCCATTTTAGAGAAATTATGTATAGAATAAAAATTATAGAGAATTATATTACAAACAACTTTTATTTGAACAATTTTTATAAAAAAATATGTTTTTTACATTTTGTCAAATTTCTCGAATACGGACCATTTTAGGAAAATTTTGTATAGAACAAAAATTATAGATAATTATATAAGAAGTAACTTTTATTTGAAGAATTTTCTTTTCAAAACGTAAATAACAGATATATTCCATAAAATATAAAAATGGCCACCTATAAAGTACCCCCCCAGATGTTCCGACTCTGCCCAAAATCTAATCAGTTCATTAGACGCTGGAATAAAGCTTAAGTTTAAAATTTGGTGTTTTTCTGTGTATCGGTTCATGAGTTATGCGACCTACAGACACACACACACACACACACACACACACACACACACACACACACACACACACACACACACACACACACACACACACACACACACACACACACACACACACACACACACACACACACACACACACACACACACACACACACACACACACACACACACACACACACACACACACACACACACACACACACACACACACACACACACAGACATCATCGCGAAAATAGTCAAAACGGATTCAGGGGACCTCAAAACGTAAAAATCCGTCGAAAACTGGAGGTCGAAAAAAATCATGATTCCTATACTTTCCTTATATCTGTATACAGATAGGAAAGTAAAAAATAACACGAATCGAGAAGTGTAGGGTGAATAATAATTTAAACTTGAAAAAATCAACGTTCGTTTATTAATCTTCCTCTACTTGACGGTTTTTCTAGTAGGGGGTGCATCTGTACCTTAGACAAGGAAAGAGAGAGTACACGTAACAAGTATATCAAGCACTCGTAGTCACATATTTCGATTTTCTCACACTATACGGAGAATGGTCGCACTGCGCAGCTTTCTGAATGCCTTTTAAAAGGAGATAGAAAAATCCGTCATTTTGAACATTAATTACGTATTGCCTACATCTTGGTGCAATAGTTTTAGTGGTTATGTCATAATATTTACCCAAAGTCAGTCCCCAAAAATATTATTTACGAACCTACATTTTACAAAACCATTAACAAATAATGAATGTCTTGAAAACCTTGTTTTACTTGGTGATTTAATATTAAATATTTCCATTTGTAAGTAACAGTAACTACTTTAATTATGTTCCTATTGTTGTATTTACAAACCATTAATCAAATTGTTTAGAAATTATTTTTAGCTAAACTCTGTTATGTCTGTTCTCAGCATTTTGAGAAAAATGCTTATTGCTCTTACGTAAAAAGATATGTGGTCAATCATGAAACAATTCTTTGTAGAAGGCAATAGAAGCGTCTATTTCCTGTGCTCTACAAATGAACCCAGGAGTGCGTTTAGAAACCTCGCACGGCGCGTCTGGACCCTATTCTAATGTATGTGGTGAGACGCGCCGTGCGAGGTTTCTAAACGCACTCCTGCATTGACGCTCAAATGATTTAGCGCGCGCAAAAGTGGCCGTTCCAATAATTGGACTAAATTATACTGAAGGCATCATCACTAAATCATTATGACATGTTTTTTGCACATAAAACTGCCAATATACGTAGGTAATAATAATAATAATAATAATAATAATTTTAGATACCTACCTTCATTCTTCTATTTTTGAGAATTTGAAAAATTGTAGATGGATAGATGTTACCAAAATTATAGGTTTGGGAATTCGTTAAAAAATTTATTTTAATTCATTCATTTATTTATTTATTTATTTATTTATTTATTTATTTATTTATTTATTTATTTATTTATTTATTTATTTATTTATTTATTTATTTATTTATTTATTTATTTATTTATTTATTTATTTATTTATTTATTTATTTATTTATTTATTTATTTATTTATTTATTTATTTATTTATTTATTTATTTATTTATTTATTTATTTATTTATTTATTTATTTATTTATTTATTTATTTATTTATTTATTTATTTATTTATTTATTTATTTATTTATTTATTTATTTATTTATTTATTTATTTATTTATTTATTTATTTATTTATTTATTTATTTATTTATTTATTTATTTATTTATTTATTTATTTATTTATTTATTTATTTATTTATTTATTTATTTATTTATTTATTTATTTATTTATTTATTTATTTATTTATTTATTTATTTATTTATTTATTTATTTGACATAAATAGCAAATTTAATGCATCATCTTCTGCCGGGCGCGTCCAATTTTTCGTCTTTTTGCAACAAGTTGGGTTAATATTTCTCAAATCAAATCGGAAAAATGTAAGCTAAAAAATTAAGAATATGCATTTATTCACGACATTCTCACGTAGCCATATTGTTTTTATTTTTTTTTTATTTGACAGTCAAACTAAGAGCGCCTGTGCGTGATTTTAGCGATGTTGCCAATTGCTTTTTGTTATTTGTTCTAAATAAATATATTCATGGTAATACCGTTCTATATTATTTTTTGTTTATGAATAATATGACAAATAATGTTCAATTTGAGCTGTGTCCAGGCCGTTGGAGTCTATGCCGGTCGGCATAGCCAGGTATGGGTTGATGCTTTTTGGTGGCGGCGAAGCCGCCACCCTACGATAAGTCGTTGCTTCGTTTTCTTGTTGCATATTTATGGACCGGTATTGGAAATCACAATTTTCCATTAACTACTAATTTTATCACAATCCGGCAACGTTGCAATTATATTTTCCAAATTTGACAGAACACATAACAAATTAACAAGCATGAACGAACTGAACAGCTGTCGTTTTCACTTCACCTTACTTCACTAGATGGCGCCACAGGAGCATATTCATTTGTAGAGCACAAGAAATAGACGCTAGTGAAGGCAATTACCAAGAAAATTTAATTTACTTCAATCACATACTTTGATTACTATACGAGGCAAGAGAGAGGTCCGACACGCCCAACATAGGGCGCGGCCATTTTGAACCCTGTGACACAGTTTACAGCTACAGAATCAGATCGCTCACTCTGCGTCGGCACTTTTAATCTCAATGTTTCAGTTTATACACTGTGCAACTCGGATAATACAATGTATGACCACCACCTATAATAAAACAGCAGTCTTCTGCGTATCCTGAATTTGTATCCCTGGAGTGGATGTTATTTTGGAACTTTCACCTGGTCCGAGTGAGCTAACTGATTCTTTAGCAATAAACTGTGACTTCAAAAATAATATTCACTGACAGCAGCAAGCAAAATATCAGGTGCGTTTTAATCATCCGCTTCTGCTTCCGGAATTGTCGGTTTAGTCATTTTAACCTGTCAGATTAAAACAAGAAAACCGACAATTCCGAAGCAGAAGCGGATGATTAAAACGCACCTATTAAAAATATTGCGCCAAGATGTAGGCAACACGTAATAAGGGTTCAAAATGGCGGAGTTTTCTATCTCCTTTTAAAAGGCACTCAGAAAGCTGCGCAGTGCGACCATTCTCCGTATAGTAAAAGAAAATCAAAGTATGTGACTTCAATAGATAGGAGCAGTATTAAAATCAAACGAAATAATATAAATAAACATGTAATTAATATTGTTTACTTTTTGGAACATTTATATTATAATGATTGTTTTTATTTATTTCAGGTTTACTACCTCTGGCTCATCTACCTAAAAGTAGATGTAGCCCACAGCCTCACTAAGAAAATGGCACCCTCTTCTAAATAGTTTATCTAGAACAATTAGAAAATAACCTGTAATATTTATTGTTTTTATTTGGTACAGTAAACTGTGTAACAGTTTCGGATAAATGGAAATTTCTGAGAAGCAAAAGTACTACTGATCCAGGTACATTGATTTTGGACGTTAGACATACACAGGAATAATAAAAGTAACAGAAACGTCTTTTAGAGTCATCATATGTCGACATCCTTTTTGCAATATTAAGTCGATGGACTAAGAAAAGCATAGCTAGATCATTGATTGCTATAGAAGCAAAAAATAGGGAGATATGCAAGAGTTTTGAAAATATACACTGGAAATCTAATGTTAATACAATTAACAAACTTGTGTAATCTTTGAAAACAAGAATATTGGTGGAGGTGGTGGCAGTAATACCCATAGGGGTATTTTCTAGAATAGAAAATATTCAGCAATTTCTTACTGTGTAATAACTGAAAGAAGAATACTTTGTAGATGAACAATACATCTGTTTTAGTTAAAAATTTAACAACTACATATAACTAATTTAAAAAAAATAACTGTTATACAAATTCAACGTGTCTGTCTCAGATAAATTATAAGATAAAAACACAAACCAACTATCTTTTGCAACTTGCCTGCAAAAGTATATTCCTCTCGTAATATCTTTTAGTTAGAGCTTTTAATCTCACATTTCTTTGTTTTTATTTTATAGTTTCGTACCATATTTACAGCTGAAAAAATGCAAAATATAATATTAGATTGTTTAGCCTCAAAGATGTTTATTACATTACAAAAAAAAATGTTTGTTCAAGGGCATGGGACTGGCGAAAAATATCATAATATTAGGGTAAAATCATATGCACAGCTTTAAAAATAATTTAAAACCACTCACCTCTATTTCAAGATGCACTCGCAATTATAACTTTACTTCAAAGAAGTTCCGGAAAAATCCGCCAACGGTCGAACGGGCTATTTTTTTTAAACGAATTTAGACCTTCTAAAACACATTTCAAAATACTTTTTTTGCCCTCAAACGCTATAAAATATTTTTTTCTTACCTTAAAACTATTAAAATGTGTCCTCCAATTTCGATGTTGAAAAAATTTGAACTACATGATTTTGATTAATTTCTTGTTATAGAAACTGCTAAATAATAATACTAGACCATCCAAATTTTTTCGTAAACAGTTTATTTTCTTAATTTACGACCAGGTCAAACTTCGTCAAAATGATCTAATTTTCATAACCCCAATGACAATTGACATTGGCAGTGTGACATGTGTCTAAAAGAAATACAATGTTGCCATATCAATTATGTATTACATAGCAATGGTAATTTTTACCGATGCCCTGCGTTGTACCAGGCCAACCAATTGACTTCAGTATCAGAAAAATTATATAAAACTAACGTTTTAAAAAATACCCATATCAAGATCTTCTTCCTCAACCTCATCGGCAGAGTACTCTTCGACGACCTAACCTAACCTAAACTAACAATATACAATAAGAAGATGTAGCTACCAAAAAATTTTAACCCATACCTGGCTACGCCAACCAACATAGACTCCAACGGCCTGGACACAGCTCAAATTGAAAAAACCTAACCTAACCAACACTCATTAGTGTCTGGCCAGTGAAGCTCGATCCCAACTTTTAACGAACGTGTCTTGTATCGTGGGCATCTAATAATATAATAATAATATATAATACTCTCCCTAATTCACCCCCTTACGAGTGAATTTTAACCCCAAAAGCTGAGCTTGTGCGGGGAAAGGGACGGCTATTATTATTATTATTATTATTATTATTATTATTATTTTTCTTTCTTCTCCGATTTCGTTGTTTTTCGGGTATATTTCGTCTTCTTCCAAGAAACTGCCTGTTTCCTCAGGTAGAGACGCTTCTGTTACAACTATGTTACTACTTTTCTTAATATGTGTGCTGTGCCTAATACTGTTGTTTTTTGTAGCTGGTATGTTGTTTTATGGTCAGCGTTACCAGGTATAGTCTTAAGAATATTTGTAAAGTTTTTATGAATTGTTCCTGTTGCTCCTATGATGACCGGTAATATTATAGTTTTTAAGCCCCACATCCTACTTAGTTCTATTTGTAGATCTCTATATTTCAGTCTCTTTTCTGCTTCTTTTTGAGTAACTGAATTGTCCGATGGTATTGCCACATCTATAATATAGCAGACTTTTTGACCTAGATCTTTGATTATTATATCTGGCTTATTGGCATTAATTGTTCTGTCTGTTTGTACTTGGGTGTCCCAGATTATTGTTATGTCATCTTTGGTTTCGACGCTTTTAGGAATATGGTCGTACCAATTTGTTTCCGTTATTATTTTGTAGTGCTGGCATATATTATAGTGCAAGCTTGTACATACTTTATTGTGGCGGCTGATGTATTCTTTGCTGGCTAATATTGGACACCCTGTCATTATATGCCTTACGGTTTCGTCATATTGCTTGCAGATGCGACATTTTGGATCCACATCTGCTTTATGTATTCTTTTTTTTATATAGTTGGTAGTTATTGCTTGATCTTGGGCTGCGGTTATTAGTGATTCGGTTTCTCCTTTGATGGATCCGTGCTTTAACCAGCTGAATGTTAGTTCTTTGTTAACATTTTCATTCTTCATTTCTCTTGCATATTGCCCGTGCATTGCTTTGTTTGTGTACTGCTCTTCTCTCTTTTGTATGATTTGTTGTTTAATCTGTTTTTTCAGTATTTTAACATTTTCTGTCACTGTCTTTTCATTGTTTATATTTATAACCTCTTCGGTGTTTTCTTGAATTAGCTTTCTTCCACGTTTAAGTATTGATTTTCCCGTTACTGTCCCTTCTTCATATTCTTTTAGCATTGATATGAGTCCGTCCTCACTCTTTATTTCTATATATTTTGCTAGTCCGATAATTGTTAATTTATATGTTTCTTCAATATTTGTTAAGCCTCGGCCTCCTAATTGCCTGGGAAGGTATAGTCTATCGACATCTGCTCTTGGATGTAGTAAGTTATGGATCGTAAGTAATTTTCTAGTTTTGGTATCTATCTTCTGAATATCTGTTTCTTTCCAGTTAAGAATACCAAAGCTATAGCCTAGTACCGGGACTGCAAGTGTTCCTATTGCTGTGAATTTATTTTTACCTGTCAATTGGCTATTTAAAATCCACCGGACTCTTCTATAGTATTCTCTGGATACTTTCTTTTTCATATTTTCGTGTTCAATATCATCTTTTTCTTCTACCCCTAGATATTTGTAGGACGCATTTCCCTCTAGCTCTCTTATTTCCGTGTCTTTATCTAATATTACACTTCCTGTTGTTTTTACCTTTCCTCTTTCTATGGTTATTTTTGCACATTTATCTGTTCCAAATTTCATTCCTATATCGTCGCTAAAATCTTTTACTATTTTTATGAGGTGTTGTAGTTCTTCGTTATTTTTAGCAAAGAGTTTTAAGTCGTCTACATAGAATAAATGATTTATTTGTTTTTTGTCGTTCTTTATTTTGTATCCTTTATTTGTTTCATTTAGTTCACTTGTCAGTGGAAATAAGGCCATGCATTATTATTATTATTATTATTATTATTATTATTATTATTATTATTATTATTATTATTATTATTATTATTATTATTATTATTATTATTATTATTATTATTATTATTATTATTATTATTATTATTATTATTATTATTATTATTATTATTATTATTATTATTATTATTATTATTATTATTATTATTATTATTATTATTATTATTATTATTTTTGTTGTAAATTCCAGACCAGGCTATCTCGTATCTCCGACAACACGAGTCCTGACTGGCACAAATACTCACAACTTCTCCCCGCTACCTGCAGAGTAAGAAATTATGAGTTCCGATTCTCGTGAGTTCTGAGCAACCTGAGTGAGCCCAGGATGACAGCCTTCTGCATTTCGGCGGCTATGTTTTCGGGTCTATTATGGCACGCCACCATTAATCTTAAATTAGGAACCAGATTATTTGTGATACCACCCAAGCAGCCAATTACCAACACGACAATTTTTACTGAAAGCTCTGGGTACAGTCTGCGGAGGTCGAATAACAAAGGTTGATATTTTGTCTTTTTTTCCTCTTCCTTGATGTTTATGTTGGACTCTGCTGGTGCCGAAAACTCAATTACGCTCATGGTTTTTAGTTGGTGATCAATAAGCACCATATCGGGCTTGTTAGCCTGAATTCGATGGAGGGTTGGGAACGGGTAATTCCAATATATCATGGCTCTTTCATTTTCGACAACAGACTCCATATCCATTTGAGCGTATGGTAGTAGCGGTGCCTCATCTATACCGTAGAAGTGCCTCAGGTGATAGTATAGCACTTTTAAAGCCGCATCATGGCGATGGATATAATTAGTGCTAGCATAGGTCTGGCAAGCTGATAGAAGGTGCATAACAGTTTCGGGTGCTCTATGACAAGGTCTGCAACTTACGTCTATCAAATTTATACCCATCACTTCTCTACGATATACTAAAGTGTTATAAACACCATCTTGCACCGCCACAATAAATCCTTCCGTTTCGGACTTAAGTCCACTAGACCTTAAGAAAGCAAAGGTTAGTTTCTTGGACAGCCCGCGATCCTCAATGTTCTTGTAGAAGATGCTATGTATTTGCTTATCCATATGAATGCGAAGGTTAGTGTCACATTCAGCTTTCTTTATATGGGACTTAAGTCGAGTAGGTTCAAGCTCTGTTATGGAGTTTCGATTTGCTCGTCCTGGATCAAAAGCGAGACCTAGATGTTCAGAAGCTCGACGAGCTGCTCTAAATAGAAATGATCCCACTCCTTGTTCCTCATGGCTTTTAACTATTTGGAGAAGCGGGTCCTGGCTCCTAATAACCTTACAGGCCGCACTTAGTACCATTCTATCGTGCATACACTCCAAACTTAATAGCCCTCGGCCTCCCAGATGACGGGGAACATAAAGCTTAGGGACGGATGATTTGGGATGTAGACTGCGGTTCATGTTTAGCATCTTTCTTGTCCCTCTGTCGAGATTTTTCAGCTCATCAACCGTGTACTTAACTACTCCGAATGAATAGAGTAAAATCGGCACGGCAAGCATATTGGTTGCGCCTACTTTATTTTTGCCTGACAGTTCTGATGACCATATCTGTCTAAGCAAGCGTCTGTACCGGCCTCGAAGAGACTCTTTTACTTGTTGTGACGCTTGGATATGGTGTTGATCCACACCCAAGTATTTATTATTATTATTATTATTATTATTTATTATTATTATTATTATTATTATTATTATTATTATTATTATTATTATTATTATTATTATTATTATTATTATTATTATTATTATTATTATTATTATTATTATTATTATTATTATTATTATTATTATTATTATTATTATTATTATTATTATTATTATTATTATTATTATTATTATTATTATTATTATTATTATTATTATTATTATTATTATTATTATTATTATTATTATTATTATTATTATTATTATTATTATTATTATTATTATTATTATTATTATTATTATTATTATTATTATTATTATTATTATTATTATTATTATTATTATTATTATTATTATTATTATTATTATTATTATTATTATTATTATTATTATTATTATTATTATTATTATTATTATTATTATTATTATTATTATTATTATTATTATTATTATTATTATTATTATTATTATTATTATTATTATTATTATTATTATTATTATTATTATTATTATTATTTGCCGTGGCGCTCCGGGGCGACTTAAAGATGATTGATGGTGCCATTTGACTTACAGGTGAGGAAAACCCGGAAAACCTCACCCACCATCATCGAGACGGTAATGCATGGCGATTTTTATAATCTGCATGTCATATCAACAGAAATTGAATTTCTATTATTATAATAATAATATAATAATAATAATATTTATTTACACATAATAATAATAATATAAAAGTTTTACAATAATACACAAACATATGTATTGTAACTTCAATGTAAATAAATCATTGACCCCATTAAAACTGTTAAGTCGAGCATGGGAAATGCCAATTTTTATTAAAAAATTGAAATTGCCAAAACGTAGTAGGTAAAATAAATCTTAATTAAGGTATACATTATAACTAAAATAATAATAATAATAATAAGATAATTATAACTTGATTACTAAAAAATAAGTAAATTAATAATAAAAATTGAAATTGGTAAAAAAAAATATAGTTAGCAGAAATAGTAATGCGTGATAAGGGTGTGAATTATATATATGTTTTTCTTGTATCAATCAAAAAGTTGTTTAAGCATGTGCCTATTATTTAATATTAAATATGTTTTAAGCAAGGATTTAATCATTGCATGAGAATTTATGGTATTTGTGCATATTTTATATTAATACGGCACACATAAAATCCTATACCGAACCATGCAATTTAATTAAAAATCGACATGGTCTGGTCTGGGATTCGAAGCCCGGCAGTCTCTGACACATAAACTTGCCTATAAATGAATATAAGCGCGTTAGACCGCTACACCACCGACCCGATATGAAAATATACAATAAGAAAATGAAGCATTCCTGGCTACACTGACCGGCATAGACTCCAACGACCTGGGCACAGCTCAAATTGAAAAAAAAAACCTAACCTAACCAACCCTCATTAGCGTCTGGCCAGTGAACCTCGATCCCAACTTTTAAGGAACGTATATTTATCGTGGGCATCTAATAATAAGAACATATAAATAAGTAGACGAAGAACGACTTCTTGTAAAAAAATTTAACCCATACCTGGCTACGCCGACCAGCATAGACTCCAACGGCCTGGACACAGCTCAAATTGAAAATAAAAAAAGTGTTTTTTACAAATATTAGTACCTACATGCCGTAATTAACGCACAATCCATCATGAAATAAAATATAATAATAATAATAATAATAATAATAATAATAATAATAATAATAATAAATGCTTTTATTGGCCAAACTAAGTACCTAATACAAAGAAAGAAAAAAAATATATATAAATACAAATAGTTTGCCAAATGGCAGAGTTCAAAATCTCTGATAAAAATCAGAGTTTTGCTCTTCCACTCAACCAGTATTATGATAGACATACCTATACATCTTTCGATGTATAGATGTGCCCTGCATGTTTACTTAATAATTATTCAATCTAGCGCACAATATGGCTTTACGAATATGAGAGAAAAAAATATTGAAAATCCAAAACCGTAAACAACTTAACATCTTAACTTTAAAAATAAAAAAATAAAAATCAGCCAGATGAGTAAGAACCAGTAAGTATATCAATAATAACATTACAATAATACTATAATATAATAAAAACGAATATAAAATTTAATTTTATCTACAAACTATAACTATCGACCTACAGAATTTATTAGTAATTTTCTATCTAGCATTACATTTTTTAATTTATACTTGAATAATATATGATCTGTGAATAATTTAAAGTCATCGGGTAACCAGTTGAACAACTTAACAATGTTATAAGAAAAGCAGCCTTCAAACAAAACTGCTTTATGTTTTGGCATAGTTAGACAACCTCTATTCCTTAAATTTAAATTATGGACGTCCGTTCTGAATCGAATTTTACTATATAAATAAGCTGGTGTTTCAGTAACTATAATTTTGTGATAAAGTAAGCATTCATGTAAAACTCGTCGTTCTGCTAAATTTAACCACTTCAATTCCTTTAAATATTTTGAAGTTGGTGTGCACCTTCTCAAACTATAAATAAGCCGAATACAACAATTTTGTACTCGCTGTAATCTTAATTGATCCCTTTTCAAAAGTCCAGGCCCAAATACTACATCCCCATAATTTAAGTGGGATAACACGAGTGCTTCACAAAGCATGATTTTTGTTTTTTTAGTTAATACACCCCTGCTACCATATATTAGTTTTAGATTAGCAAAAGCTCTTCGAAGCATCATTGAGATGTAAAACGTAGATCGGAGTCAACCATCAAGCCTAGGTTTTTGACAGAGTTTACGATATTTAGCTCATCTCTTCCTACATTTATTTTTAATTTTCCGATACATCTATTTCTAAGAGCGCTTTTTCCAAAAAGTATGGCTACTGATTTAGTGCTATTAATTGAAAGACAAAATTTATTTGACATATTAATGAGAGACTCAATATCTTGATTGATCTGTTGGCAAGCAATATCGATGTTTTCCTCAGAAAATGTATGATACAATTGTGTATCGTCAGCATAAAAATGAGACGAGCAGAAATTTAGTTTTTTATAAAAATCTAATGTATAGATTATAAATAAAATAGGACCTAAAATGGATCCTTGCGGCACTCCATTGTTTACTTGTGAAAACACAGAAGAAGACGAGTTATAAATTACAGCTTGTTGACGATTACTCAAATAATTACGAAATAAATTAACACTATTATTATCACAACCTATGTAATGCAAAATTGATAAGAGTAATTGGTGATTTATTCGATCAAAAGCTTTCGAATAAAGACGGATTCTGTGATTACTACAAATGTTTTCACTTCGGGATCCAAATTCACCTGCTGGTCAGACACTATGTAATTTTTTAGCCAACTTTCATTAACCGAATTATTTCTTTACTTATATGTTTTCGTACTCGACTTGGCAACACCGCATTTATTGAAACTAGAAACATCAATTGTCATTGAAAATAGTTTATTGTTTATTTGTTTTCCTAACAAACTAAAAATGAAAAATAAGAAAATTTGATCGTTTATGAAAAAATTTGGTATGGTTTATTGCTCTATGAATGCTCTAATATTGATATTTAGCCGTTTCTACAACAAGAAATCAGTGAAAATGGTTAATTTCACATTTGTTTTATCATGGAGACCCGACAACAAATTTTAAGGATTTTAAGGTAAAAAAAATTTTAGTATCAGCGGACCCAAAATTGTTATGAGTGTGTTTTAAAGTGTCTAGAAACTGTCTATATCGATTAGCCGCCATTTATTTGGTACTAAGCATTTCGGCGACAGCTTTTTACTCGTTTGTATTTGTCATTTTTGGTTTAGACGACATTTTGATAATTAATTTGTTACAATTGTTTATTTCATATCAGTGTAAAAGCGACAGGAAATAACCAGATATTACGTTTCACAGGTAAATAATAAACATCAATCCTTTATACTATATATATTCTTTTATATTTTTCATTTTATTTTGCTATTATACTGCTTGGTATTTATGTATTGTACAATGTACATGTCATACCAAGTATGACGCATAATTGAAGAGGTAATTTTATAAATATTTTAATTCATAACATAAATTTGTTATTTTGGTAGATATATTAACTACAAATCACATCATCCATTTCAAATGAAAAATAACTTATTGAAACAGATAAAAAGTAGAGTATTACATATCTCAGATACCAATTTTCATCAAAAAAACCTAAACATCATGAAAACACTTCTCTTACAAAATGGCTATCCTAAACAATTAATTGATAAAATCCTATTCAATTCTAGTAGTATTGTCACTGATGTTGCAATCCATGGTAATAACGACAACATCAATAATAATATAGTAATTTCTAATAATGTAACAACGGTATTACAAAATGAACCAATTCCCGGAACATCAACAAATAGTCTGTTGCCAGTAATTGTGTAAGGTATATTTCGTTACCGTACATAAAGGATCTTACTCCTAAACTGATGAACATTTTGAATACTAGAGATAACATCAAAATTGCAAATAAAAATTTTTAACGTTAGGCACTTTATACAAAAAAGAAAAAGACAAAACCCCTCAGCTTTTCCTATCGGATGCAGTTTACAGAATCTCTTGTAAAAATTGTGATTTACTATATTTCGGAGAAACGGGCAGACGATTAAAAGATCGAATTAAATCACACAAGAGTGAATGCAGACTACATCCGGAAAGATGTGCACTTGCTACACATGCCTCAAATGAAGGACATAACATGTCTTAGGAATCATCGACAGTTTTAACTACTGAATCTAACCTTGCAAAAAGAAAGTTTCTAGAAATGACATTTATAGCTCAAAACCCTAAAAACACGAATAAAAAACAGACATACAACATCTTAGTGAAAATTACCAAAATCTTTTATCAAATATATAATAATATATAAATTTAATTGACTTTTTTATGAAAAATATATACCAAGTTGTTCATATGCCGCCAATTTACGTAGACAGTTGGTGGCATATGAAAATCTTTTTTATTACTATTTTTAGGAAAAAAAAGTTATTCCTTATAAAAAGTCGAGCATGGTCTAAAACCTAAAATACAACCATCAAATATAAAATTTTATCAGTCGTATAAATAATAAAGGTACTTTACTCTTGAGTAAAACTCATTTTTTTTGACAAACCTCGTATTTTCTACTCCAAGCGTAAATAACAGATATATTCCTTAAAGTAGAAAAACGTCCCTCTATAAGGTACTCCATCATTTGCTCCGACTATGCTCAAAATTTAATCAAATTTAATGTTTTTTTCTTTATTCGTTTTGAG